>JAUZSU010003049.1:0-11487 GCA_034780255.1 Parotocinclus maculicauda
GATCGGTGCATCTGCAGTGAAAACTGATTAACTGTGATATTTTTTGATGAGGCTTGACAACAAATCACACAATCTAAGCCCAATTCTCATGCTTCCTTTCGATCTAAATTCTGTCTTCTCACCCTGGCTGTCGAGAACACACTGCACAACCTCTTCCAGTCCCACCATGTAGATGAATTCGCTGTTGGCAGCAGAGGGCAAGAAGTGGAGCAGGGGTGCGGGCGGTTTGGGTGGAGGGATCTCCAGCAGTGTTTTCTCCAGCTGTTTGCGCAGTGCCAGTTTTGCAGCCGCCTGGCTGCTTGCCTGGTCACTCAGCGTGCCCACGCTGGAGCTGCTGGCTAGTGAGGAGGGGCTAACAGCACCAACACCGCTCACGCCCACCCCAACTCCCGGCACACCCGCTGCTCCAGCTGCCTGCATGTGAGCCAGGTTCATGTATATCGCCGTGGAGGAGCTGGAACGCTGTACCTGTTGGCTAGCAGCCTGCAGGACACAGAGAAAGCAAATGTTCAAGACTTGGTCCTTTGTTCACTGATAAAGGTTGTGAGTGTTATAAGGAAGTGAATACTCCAGCTTTTTGTTAATTATCTAATCTCCATCTAAAACATCTATGAACCAAGCAATTATCATTTCATTCTTAATAGGTGATACTTAATACTACTTCACCTGCTGGATTTATCTAGAGCGGTCAACAGACACAAGGGTCTTCAGACAAGTACACTGTTATTGACACATAATGGTCGCTACATGGCACCAAATAAATAAAATAGAACTTGCATTCGTCCAATGTATCATTTGTGTCTGTATTTATCGTCGGTGTGGTGAGGTAATCAGAATACTTTTTGTCTTCTTTATCTTTAAGCATAATGCTCTGATTATTTTTTTTTTACTTGTGGCAACCATGTATTTTCAAAGTCATACATTATGAACATGCTATAAACTAGACTTGAGTGGTCCAGAAAAGGAGGCTATTTTAGTTTTAGTGTCTGTCTCAATTTACTTACTGCACGATGTATCTGAAATTAGGATATTACATTTTACAAAGGATGTAAGTAGGTTGAATGTAACTGCAATTGAAAATTTGATTAATTTTAAATATTATAAATCCATCCGCACTGAGTATAAAAGCCTCATCCATGCCTTTACATCTCCTTTAATCACATGTGAATTGCCCTGAAATAATACAACCCCAATTCCAATTAAGTTGGGACGTTGTGTGAACAGAATACAATGATTAGCAAATAGTTTTTAAGCCATATTCAATTGAATACACTACAAAAACAAGATATTTATTGTTTAAACATATAAACCTTATTGTTGTTTGCAAATATTCACTCATTTGGAATTTGATGCCTGCAACACATTACAAAAAAGTTTTGGGACAGAGGCATGTTTACCACTGTGCTACGTCATCTTTTGACAGCACTCAGTAAGTGTTTGGGAACTGAGGACACCAATTGTTTTGTAAAGCTTTGTGGGTGGAATTCTTTGCAATTTTTACTTGATGTACAACATCAGTTGCTCAACAGTCTGGGGTCTCTGTTGTCGTATTTTGAGCTTTATAATGCGCCATACATTATTATTTGGAGACAAGTCTGGACTGCAGGCATGCCAGTCTAGTACCTGCACTCTTTTACTATGAAGCCATACTGTTGTAACATGTGCAGAACGTGGTTTGGCATTGTCTTGCTGAGATAAACAGAGACGTCCTTGAAAAAAAATGTTGCTTGGATGGCAGCATATGTTGCTCCAAAACCTGTATGTACTTTTCAACATTAATGGTGCCATCACAGATGTGCAAGTTACCCCTGGCATTGACACTAACACACCCCCATACCATCACAGATGCTGGCTTTTGAACTGATTTGCGCTAATAACAATCCTTTTTCTCTTTGGCCCGTTTGACACGACATCCATGATTTTCAAACACAATTTGAAATGTGGACTCGTCGGACCACAGAACACCTTTCCACTTTACGTCAGTCCATCTCAGATGAGCCCAGAGAAACCGGCGTTTCTGGGAGATGTTGATATATGGCTTTCGCTTTTAATGCGTACTTGCAGGTGAAGCGATGAACTGTGTTCACTGACAATGGTTTTCTGAAATGTTCCTGAGGCCATGTGGTAATATCTGTTACAGAATGATGTTGGTTTTTAATGCAGTGCCACCTGAGGCATCGAAGGTCAGAGGCATTCAATGTTGGTTTTCGTACTTGCCGCTTACTTGCAGAGATCATCAAAAGATTCAGATCTTTTAATAATTTTATGGGCTGTAGATAAGGAAATCCTAAAATTCCTTGCAATTGCATGATGAGAAACATTGTTCTTAAACTGTTGGACTTTTTGGTGAACATCACCCCATCCTTGTTTGTGAACGACTGAGCCTTTTGGGGATGCTCCCTTAGTACCCAAATCATGACACTCACCTGTTTCCAATTAACATGTTTACCTGTGGAATGTTCCCGAGCAGAGGTTTTTTGAGCATTTCTCAACTTTCCCAGTCTTTTGTTGCCCCTGTCCCAACTCTTTTGGACCGTGTTACAGGCATCAAATTCAAAATGAGTGAATATTTGCACAAAAAAAAACCCAAACAATAAAGTTTATCCGTTTGAACAATAAATATCTTGTTTTTATAATTTATTCAATTAAATATTGGTTGCAAAGGATCGCAAGTCATCGTATTCTGTTTATATTTCTGTTTTACATAAACGTCCCAACTTCATTGGAATTTGGGTTGTATACTGCTCTCAAAAATTAAGGGATGCTTCAAAATTAAATATCCCCTAACTTTTGTGAGCAGTGTATTACACTGAATATGATTTCAATAATAATAATACTAATCCAAGGGTTTACTTAAATGTAAGCTGTGAAAAGATCAAGCTAAATGCTATAAATGTTCAATTAAATGAGATCATGATTTTAATGTGTCCCATATTCTAAACTTGCCTTGATGAGTGTCTTTTTGCCCTACCAAACGTAATGCATTCCAACCTTTGTCAGATACACGAACACAATACATTCTTATGTGAGGGAGGTGTGTTAAAATTCTTGTCTCTGGTAACTCTGACATGTGATGGATAGAGATGAAATAGAGAGGTGATAGAGCATTCCCTTTACAGTCCTCTGCTTAGTGTGAGGTTCTATCCACATCATGCAGTACACTTATCTGTACTCTACAGCTTAATTAACTACAAATTAATTACTAATATAGACTATAAACAGAGACTGTCATGTTCTGGTTCTTGTTTGCTTGAGGAGCAACACGCTTTAGTTTTGGAGATGTGCAGTATTGCTTTAAGGCTGCTTCCTTAAGGATACCTGCTGGTAGCTGATGGTGTTGCTCATGCTCCCTGTAGAGGGTCGACCCATTCCAGGTTTACAGGGCACTCTCTGCCCCTGCAGCTGAGCTGGATTTGGGGCGATTACCCGTGGGGACATCATCATAGGGGGCAGAGAGGCACTGGCTGCAGACCTGATCACCGTATGGCCCTAGAACAAACACAAAGAATAAAGACATGCAGTAAAGCGTTCGGCCCCTAGAGGTCAGCAGATAATTGCTTTGTCAGCTACTGGTGCGTACTGTATGAAATTTAATAAAAGGGACAAAAGGCATCATGTACAGTAGGCCGTTTTAGGCGTTATATGTATTAGGACTGTATCTGAATAGGAAATGACCACATAAATACACACTTTAAAAGTATTAGAATAGGATCCTCTGCCACGTTTTAGTCATGTGTACATGCATCTATTTATCCAAAACAAAACCCTTAATAAACAATTAAATTGTAACCCGTGTAGTCCATAAATGCTGGTGATAGATGTTTACATGAAACAACCAAAAACAAGATTCAAATATTATTTGAAATGTTATTATTCCACTTGAATACAGTACTACTTAATATGAATATTGTTAATTTGCACAAAATGGCCGTCAAATTACAATTGGACTGATGCAAAACATATTTGGCTCGACCATGGTTAAAGAAACTGTTTCAATGTCTGTTCATTTTAATGACCGGGGTATTAACAATTATAATAAGAAATAAAGGAACTACCTCGCCATTTGTGTGACTGCTTGCTCTTTAGCTCACGTTTGGTTTGCTGACTGTTCTGAGACTTTTTATGTGCAAGTTATATTCTACTGCTTACTTGCAACAAGCTGTAAATAGTATTTGTAAGTGCATGCTCCTGTCCTATTGTAAGTAGTACTCCTTTGTTTGACATCCAACTACCTCTCTATTCTCTCTTACCTATTACTATCAAAACTGGTTTACATTCACTCACTTACATTAGATCGATTGCATGGAGTCTTCTTGTGAAAATACCATTTATATTTACATTACAGTAACAAAAAAAGACTGTCCGGTCAATGACCTGTTTCACAGAATGTACAGCGGTTGTTTACCCGTATTTTATTAATGTATACAACCACCCTAGACAAATGGGGCTCCCATTTTAAAACTATATCTAAGATTTAATTAGGCTTATAATTTGGCATTCAGTATTCAAAATGATCAGTGTACGAAGTTAATTTAAACAAAATAATTAGAAGAATGGCCACTCTAATGAGAATTCATTAAGTGGGTGTGTGCGTTGCTGTTCTAATTTGATCAAGCAAACAGAACACTTACAGCTAGTGAAGTAATGCACTTGTGAAAAGGGACGAGACACACCTGTGCTGTTCGGAGATTTTGCGGCTCAGAGGTGTGCATGCCAGGTCGCACAGGCAGTTTGTTTAGCCCCTGTGAGCTGTGGATGGTAGAGGGCTGCACTGAGGAGGGGGCATTCTGAACCACGGGAACCTGTGACGGGCAAAAACAAAAATCAGTACCACAAACTGCAACAGGTCTCGTGTCAAATTTGCAAAGTGTGTAAGCATGTTTTTGTATAGCCTTGCAACCACACTGGCTAACTGCCACCTTTGCTTTGGCTGTACTACGGCTGTGTTGTGGTTAGGCGTATGTAAAAATAACAGTTGTGACACAAACTTGTGTTTTTCTACCAAAGAAAGTCTGCTTAGCTAAGGCAGGGCCTTTTAGATCTTCAAACCATGGAATAAATGTTCAAGGTTTGTTTGTTTAATTAAACATTGCATTTAGCATCAACAGCATTCATTCATTTAGCAGCAAAGTTATACAGGATTTAGTCATACATACATAAACTAAATTGCCCTGATCTAAGTGGCCTGTAAGAGAAAACTGATGCACCCAGATCACACAGACACAGGGAGGACATGCAAACTCCACAAGGTCTCAAATGGTAAATGTTCAATGTACTAAATGAGTAGTTATTGGACCTTTAGTTTATGATTTATTATTTATAGTCATTTTTATAGACGATAGTATAGATAGTGTACAGTGTAGATGTACTTTAATGTGGATGATCTTTAAAACGTAACACTCTTTTTTGAGTAAAAGTTAATACAGTGGAACCTCAGAACTCAAACTCAATTGGTTCCAGTATGCCATTCAAACTCTGATTTGTTTGAATTCTCCCATAAAAAGTCATGTAAATGCCTATACTAGCATGTAATTAATGAATATAAGCATGGGATGTAATAGAATAATAATAATAATAATAAATAAATAAATACTTGAAATAATTTAAATTAAATAATTGAAAATCAAGTGAAACTTTGTAGCCACTGAGGCAAACACAGCTTTGGCATCACTGGAATAGTGGTAACGAGACAGAGGGGGTCTCAAAGCACACCCATAGACAAATATAAAATACATATACATAATAATAAAATAATAAAATACAGCATGCATAATACGCATATGGTCACCCTAGTTCTTCTTCTTTTTCTTTTGGGTTTTATAGCTTTGTGCATTATCAACACCGACTTGACTGGATTACCTGCATCAGCTTTAGAGGATGGCACTACTGAATTTTATTCACAGTGCTCGTGTTGGAAGGCAGAATGTTTTTCGAGCAAAAGAAAAAAATTTAACCAGACCATTCGACGTACGAATTGTTTGAGTGAAGAGTCGTTAGAATTCTAAGGGTCCACTGTATAGCACTGAAAGTATGAGATTTTCCTTAATGTATTTTTTTTAAAAGCCTCCACTTTCAGTCGCAGACAGACTGCTACCCCTCTAGGAAACAAAGGACTAAGTCTCCCTGTTAGACATCTCCTGCAACTGACAAGAGTTTCTCTGACTACGAGGGAGGAATAAAGCCCTCTCTGGCTCTCGTTCATGGCACCATTGGGCTTCAAACTAATTTCCTTTGATCCCCTGATAACAGACTAAGGCTTTTATAAACTGTAATAAAACTGATTACTATTATTACTGAAAATCAGTATCATTATTAACATTACTTTAAAGCAGTCGAATAACTTCAGCTAAATCCACTACCTGTAACTGTCCACAATCACAAATTAAATTAAACATAACCATATTCTAAAAAGCAATGGAAATGCCACAAGAAAGTTAAATAATTGGCTACAGCTAAGAGAGGCAAGTGAAATATGGAAACCAGATTAGTATTCCTGTAGGCAGAAACCCATAATGAAGTCACTAATCATTCTATTTTTTATGGAAATAGGCAAGGCATTATACAAGTTGTTTTGATGCTCCAGCCAAAACTGTTAAGGAGCTAAGCATAGAAAGTCATGGCTCTGAATTACAATGCAGTGGGTGAAGCAGACTTGATAATAACACTACGGAGTGTGAGAGCTTTAGTAAAGCCCAGGTAACTGATCCCATGCAGGGATGCTTGCCATGTGTGCCTTTTGGCATTTCACTGTTTTATCCTAGCCCGTGTAAGCTGGGTGCCCAGCTGGGCACTGCTAAGCGAAGCTAATGGTGTAGAGTAGAGAGCTGACCTTCTGCACCACGTTCTCTTTCTGCATCTGGCTCTGTCTCAGCTTCTTCAGCAGCACAAGCCTGGCCTCCTCCAGCCTGAGCTCCTCACGCAGAGCTTTGATCATCTGCTGCCTCTCCTCACCAGTCTTCCCCTGCACAGCACAAACACACATGCGCACCGCAGGCAGGTGGACACACGCACACACATCAGTCTGAGAAACGCAGGCAATACCCCCTAAATGAATGACATCAAATGAACACAAACATTACTGGTATGAAGAATCGCTCTGTACAAAAGACAGCTAATAGTTTTGTGGCCGCAGGAATCCCATATCCAAAAGATTGTCCTTTTCTAGCTGCTGTTTGCTTTTTTTTTTCCTTTCACTGAAGTACATACAGTTGCAAAAAACAGTATGTCAACTTTGGGATTACTTTGGGATTTTGGCATGAATTGGTCATTTCATGTGGTATGATCTTCATCATAACAACAGACAAACAGTCTTCTTAATCTAATCGCACAAAAATTAAGTTTTCAAGTTTTCACTGAGCACAACATGTAAACATTCACTGTGTAGGGTAAAAAAAGGATGTGATCCTTGGGATTTAATAACCGGTTGATCCTCCTTTGGCAGCAATAACCTCAACCAAACGATTCCTGTAGTTGCAGATCAGACCTGCACAATGGTCAGGAGGAATTTTGGACCATTCCTCTTTACAAAAATTCTTCAGTTCAGTAATATTCTTGGGATGTCTGGTGTGAATCGCTCTCTTGAGGTCATGCCGCAGCATCTCAATTGGGTTGAGGTCAGGACCACTCCAGGAGATGTATTTTCTTCTGTCGTGTCTTGATAAACTTGGGAATTCAATTTTCCATCGATGACTGCAAATCCATCCAGGTCCTGAAGCAGCAAAGCAGCCCCAAACCATGATGCCCCCTCCACCATATTTCACAGTTGGAATAAGGTTTTAATGTTGGTGTGCTGTGCCACTTATTATCCACACATAGAGTTGCGTGTTCCTTCCAAAGAACTCAATTTTGGTTTCATCTGTCCACACCATAGTTTGTGGCATTAGTGCTGTGGAACATTCAGATGCTTTTTTGCAAACTTTAAACATGAAGCGATGTATTTTTTGAACAGCAGTGGCTTTCTTCGTGGTGTCCTCCCATAAACTCCATTCTTGATTAATGTTTTTCTTATTGTAGATTTGTCAACAACAATGTTAGAAATGTGCCAGACAGTCTTCAGCTGATACTCTAGGAGGTCTTCATGCAAATGAACAATTCTTAAACGTAGGTCTTCAAGGCATGGTTATCATCAGGTGATGTTTCTTGAAAACAGCAAACTGGTCTGTTTTTTATAGCACAGGGCAGCTTTAACCAACACACCTTGTTTCTACACTCACTGTCCATTTCATCAGTTCCATTTACCTTACAACTTTGTAGTTGTGCAATTACAGACTGTAGACCATCTGTTTCTGTCCTCTAATGGTCAGGACCCACACAGTACTTTTTGGGTGGTGGGTCATTCCCAGCACTGAAGTGACATTGATGTGGTGTTGGGACTGTAATTCATTAGCGGTTAAGGTACTGGACTATGGATCAGAAGATCCAGCTCTTAAGCTGCCACTGTTGGGTCCTTGAGCAAGGCTCTTAAACGTAACCTACAATTGCCTGGATTGTACAAATGTATCAACTGAAAGTCACTTTGTATTGCTCCACATTGTAGATGTGAAGGTACATGAGACAGAAGCTCATCTGTTGCTGCACAGTTTATTTTAGACATCTTCTAATCCTTCATTAGAAGGATCCTTCCTTCAGTGCTCACAGAATTCTTCCCTGAGGATGCTGGTGTCTGGACATTTTGGTTGGTATACTGCTTTAAGTCCAGCTGTGACATTGAGGTGTTTAAAAACTCCACTACAAATTAGCACTACAAATTAGTTTAGATATCAACTTAATAAATAAAAGAAAATGACATAGCTTACATATTTTATATATTTATTAAACGCAACCATGTCTTCTGGAGTTTGGGTCTATATAACCCAGGAAAAGAGGTAAGGTGTCAGACCAGAAATAATTCTATTGACTGATCGATATTTTCTCACCACACAAGTTCATCTGTCAAAATACATCCTCACTGGTCCTACAGACAGTAGCAGGAGCTCGCCAGCCTGAGTAGAACATGTCCAACATCATGTCCTCCCTCTCTGGCCTGCGTTCACATTGCACTAAACGCTTTGGGCCCGAGCATGCTTACTTCGTCATGATCGATGATAGTGTTTGTGGTAGAGACGTGCCTGCACAGCATAATGGACTTAATGGTTGTATGTGCTATTAATGGTTGTACGTGGCATTTGGAGTTGCTTTGGAGATGCTGACACACAGCCTTCTCGTAAGCATTATTTATTGTGCAACACAACTATTTTCAGCTACTAATGCTGCACATATAACACAATTGTAACACGTAAACTATATACATGCTGTGCCCGAGTCAAAATGAACTGCACCCAAGCCCATCGAGTGCCAAGTGTGGTTTAGCATACCAAGCACAGTCATAGTACTGAGTGAAACGAACCACTATGTGAGGTTAAATGTGCTCAGGCATGGTACAGATCACCTGTTTCTAGACCAGTTAGAAGATACTGAAGGGACTCAAACGGTCTTGGTCTAGAGACCTGCCACTGTGCCAATCGAGCACCTCTGTATATATTAAGATTGTTAAATGGCTACCTAGACCAAAAACTCTGTGACCACTTTCGTAAAAAGAAGTTCCCATTTCTTCATTCATTTTGATCAGCAATAGTTTAGATTTTTTAAAACACCATTGACTTTACAAATGTAAATGTTCTCATGTGTCGAACTAAGTATCCCATAGCTATCTGGGATTATAAAAATGCACCTGCCTGGTATAGGCAGTACAAGCATTCCACTGCACGCAGCAGAAGTGGGCTGAGTGAATTAGTGCCTGAGGAGCAGGTACAGATGGCAGGGTGATGGAATCGGGTTCCTCTAAATAAAGGTCACCGTACCTTAAACATGTCCAGGTTGGGGCGATGGTGGCGGCACTCCTCCTGGTATGGAGTGCTCCTAGGGCTCGAAGCCTCATTATCTGAAAGGATGATGACGTCCGGAGATGGAGTGCACCTCTCTCGCTCCACACCGCTAACAGAAACAATACACAAAAAACTGCCTTGTAAATGATTTTAAGGTAGTCAGCAATTTGGGAGAAAGGTAGCAGAAGTTAGCAGTTTTAAAAGTCAAAACTCAAGCATATATAGCCTCTCCCTTCAGAGTTCCCTCCAAAGCCTTGTCCTTTAAACCTATGCAGTACACTGAGAGTTTTCTGTACTAACATTTGTGTCTGACAGAAACGTGGAGAAGCCTGCTTGTCCCGAGTGAGAGGACGTTGATGGTTCACATCATTATAGATTTTTTTATACTGCTCACAAAAATTAGATTTACAAACAATATGAAATATCCCCTAATTTTTGTAAGCAGTGTAATTTGTCATTTACAGAGCATTTTAGGAAGATTTTAAGAATAAACCCATAATAATTTGTGAACAAAACATTTTGAGAATAGCATCATACCATACCAAGTAAAAATGCTGAAACTTTTGGTTGCAATCACTGACTGAAATGCCATACAATTGAAGTTTATATGAATTATTGTGCTATAAGGCTGTGGGTTCTGTACTGATGCTGTCAAAGAATCCAGGCACCAGTTCCACTCCTTTTGGAGCAATCTTTTTTAGTGTCATCCTAACTGTCTCCTGTGAAACTGCATGTCTTCGATGATGTAACCATCTATAGCCTTGTACATTATTGCCGCCTTTGATTTCTGATCCACAAAAGACACAAATATAACAATTATTTATAAACATTATCAACATTATTTCAGTTCTAATACTCAATTTGATTAACAATTTTATTCTCATGTGCAATGACAATTAGCATTTTTTGTTAATAAAACCTATGCAAATGTGCAACTACATTATATTCATAAATTGATTGATTTTTATAATTGGTTTAATCGTAGTCATGATTGCAAAAAAGGCAGTGGCACATCCTTTTCATTCATTTATTGATTTTTCAATAAACTTTTTACAGCATTATGGTTTCCGCATTTCAACAAAATATGACCTTATTCACTAAATATTATGACTATTATGAAAATACAAGTTTATTCTTGAAATATTACCACTTTGTTTTATAAAGGTCAGTTCAATTTTAAGAATAATGTTTAATTGAAACTAATATAGATTAATTAATTAAGAATTTTATTTATCTTTGTAAAAATCACGTCTGTGATTAAATCAATTATTGGCACCCTTGCATTTAATATACTGCTCACAGAAATTAGGTGTTATTTCAAAATTAAATATCCCATAATTAAATATCCCCTAATTTTTGTGAGCAGTGTATTTTTTTACAATTTCCCTTTTCTGATTAAGCAGCACTTGGACTTCTCAAGCGATTTATTCAGATGAAAGTAAATTAATTCAAACTCAGCTATAATGACTGTGTCTACTAGGGGTGTCACGATTCTCTAAATCCTCGATTCGATTTTATTTCTGATTTCAGGGTCACGATTCGATTCAATTCTCGATTTTCTTTTTCTTTTTTTTACAGCAGAGAGGCCTACGCCGGTTTTAGATTAGTCTAAATTTACAATATC
>JAUZSU010003060.1:0-11487 GCA_034780255.1 Parotocinclus maculicauda
TAGTAAAGCCACTGTCATGTTCAAGAAAGCTGTTTGAAATGATTTGAGTTTTGTGGCATGGTGCATTATCCTGCTGGAAGCAGACAGATGAGTACACTGTGGTCATAAAGGGATAGACATGGCTTTGGCTTTTGAACACTGTTCAGTTGGTGCACCACCACCAACCACCACCAGACTGAACCATTGGTACAAGGCAGGAAGGATCCTACCACTGAAATGGCGCTGACCGGGCAACATTTTACCAATCTTGTATGGTCCAATTTTCGAACTCTAGCCTTAGTTGCCTTTTCTTAGCTGACAGGAGTGACACCTGGTGCAGTCTTTTGCTGATGTAGCCCATATTCTTCAAGTTTCAACATGTTGCGCATGTGGAAAAGCTCTTCAGCATACCTTGGTTGCAAGGAGTGGTTGTTTGAGTAACTTCTGTCTTTCCTTCTCTGACATCTAGAATCAACAATAGGTTTTCTTTTTTTGGAACATTCTCTGTAAACCCTACAGATGGCTGTGCGTGAAAATCCAGTGGATTCAGCAAGGTTTAAAGTAACTTAAATCACCTTTTCTTCCAATTACAGTACTTGGCTTAAACTTCAGCAGGTCGCCTTGGCCATGTCTACAGGGCGAGTCAAAAGACACTGGACACCCTTTTATGCCAGTTGGAAGTAATTGGTGTCTGTGCCTATCTTTTAGTCTATGGCTGCAATATTGAAAGCCGCCATACTGGATCACGTCCAGGACAAGGATCCTGACAGGATAAAAGATGGTTAAACTGAATTATTATTGCACTTTTTATATATACATTTTTGTTCGCCATAGTCACACTGGGACACCTGGGTAACTTTTTCCTAGTGCGAACTCATTCATAATATGTACTCAATTGTCATTAGCTACATTTACATTTGACAGTCTTTTGTGACCTTTCTCACCTTGGCAACCAAGTGGGCCTCGGCCAGCAAACATCTGGCAGGCTGGTGCAGGCCCATACTGAGACACACAGCAGCCTTTTCCATCCACAGTTCCTGCATGGTCCTGCACACGCTTGCCTCAGATGTGGCCATGCCACCGAGAGCAGATGCCATCTAATAGTCGAGACATGTTAATTACTGCACAGCAGGAGAAGCTGATGTTTGCTGTTTCACTAGTGCCCTTGGAACAAACTAACCTTGTGTGTTTTTCTGCATTCAGTTGCTGGTCCATTTCTTTCCTTCTGAAGAGTAATAGCTTTTCGACATCTAAAATGGAATTACAATGTTATTCAATAACATGTAGACATTTTAACATATAACCAGATTTATCCACATTAACCTGTAGAATCAAGTATAATCAATATTTACTCTGTCATGCTGAGCTATATAAAACAAGGCTTAAACACTTATGAAATCAATTCAGCTGAGTTCAAGCTATAGCTATGAGCTATGAGCAGTAGCTATGAGGAAATTTACATCTAATTTAAGATCATTACAAAGCTCATACAAAGTTTTTGTAGACTTTCTAAGCATTATTTTTGCTATTATAAGAACAATAGAAGGTTTTTCACTAAGCATTGACTCCATCATTACTTGACTTTTTTATCTGCTTGATCTTGGACAGAGTCGCGGGTGAGTCTGTGCCTAGCCGAAGGCATAGGGTGCAAGGCAGCAACAGACAGCGCCAGTTCACTGTAGGGCACATAAACTCATACACAGACTCACGCACTATGGACACTTTAGAGACACCAATTGACCTAATACGAATGTCTTTGGACTGTGGGTAGGACACTGTAATACTTGCAGAACACCCACATGGACACGGGGAGAACACGTAGAAAACTCCATGCAGAAAGGACCCAGATCATGGGGATTGAACCCAGGACCTTCTTCCTGTGAGACGACAGTGCTGACAGTGCTGTCCTTGACTCTATCTAAGTGAAGCAAATCAACTTAAATTTCTTGATTGGAGTCTGCTGAATTATTTTTTAACAGTGCGTGACACAGTACCAGTCTATCTGTTTGCACACACTGCGAGCAGGTTACATACATCCCAGGAGGACCATTAGAGAGGACCATTTTATCAGTGGACATCACAAAAAGCTCCCAGAGTTTCATTGTAAACCATCCACATACAGGTGGCACCTTCACTACACATCGTTGTTTCTGCCTGGACCCTTTCCAGTTTCTTAGAAGAAGGACATTTGATGTCATGGCATGTATTGTATATGATGACATAACACCCATTATGTGTTCTACCATTGACAGCCAGCCACCAATGCCAGCTACTGGTGTGCAAACGTAAAACCTTTTGTCTGGACTGGAACTGTATTGTCTGGAACCATGGTGACAAATCCACGTTCTGTTTGGAATCTGATGACACCCATGTTAAAGTATGAAGGTCACATGGTGAGTGCTTCTATCCTGTCTTTGCTGTGGAGCAACACACCAACTGCTGGTGTGGGGATCTAGGGAGCCATTGCATACGACCGCCGGTCACCCTAGCAGTGATATGAGGGACACTAACAAGTCAGTTGCCTTGCATGGCAGGGCTTCCAACTGGCATTTTTCAGCAGGATAAGGATTGCTCACACACAGCAAGGGCCACATTACAACAAATGTACACATTACCACATTCATCGCCAATTGAGCATGTAATCGGACCAGCTGGGACGCCAGCTTTGGCAACCTACGAGTGTGCAGGGTCTACAGGCCCAGCTGCAACATCTTTGGGCAGATACTATACAACACCTCTTTGCCTCACGCTAGAGGCGACTGGAGCCTCCTTTTAATTGTACAGCTTTCCCCAATAAACTTATCCATTAGCTCTATATTGTAATCATTTACATACATTATATCATCATTACATTCACACATACAAATTTTAATTTTTGTGTCTTGAAAACTAAAGAAACAGATACACTTTGCACCATAGAAAAAATATACTACAATTTAAAAAGCTAGGTTTCCTACAACATCTGCTCTTCTTCAGGAATATGAGCCAATCTCAGTAACGTTTCTCTGTAGGGTGATGAAGTCTCAAGCCCCAGTTCACAGCAAGTCTTCACAATCCTGTAAAACACACCAAAAGTATACATATGAATATATACATATGAACACATACAGTGTACAGACAGATGTAAAGAGAACTTTCAGCAGGATGGCACATAACTGTGTTAGCAGCCCATACCTGAGGCGGTACAGATTTGAATGGCTCTTGTTAAATAAGAGGTTGTGAGCAATGACCTCAGCCAGGTACAGAGGAGGCAGGGTGAAGGGAGTCAGTGAGATGGACTTAAGCTCTTTTACTAGGACATCCAGACAGAAGAGAGTCCGATTCTGGAGGGACACAAACACACATGAAAAATAAGCAGCACAACTTATCAAACCATTATTGAGGACAAAGTAAAACTAGGAGTCATTATAGTTGCGCTGTATTACTGCATCTTTTCATCATTAGCATTCCCTGTAACACCTCGCAAACAACAGCACAATTTGTCTGTATGTGTCCCAGATTACTTCTTAGTACAGGTATTTATGGCGTAACAAACACTGTTTAGCCTATGAACTGGAGAAAATGCGGTTCCATTATTTATAGTGTGGTTTGGATGAGGTTTTCTTTTTGGACGTTACATCATCGTTGTGCTTAGTAGAAGCACATCCCTAAAAAGTTCTATCCATCCATCTATTCATCCATCCATCCATTTTCTTCTGTTTAATCCACACAGGGTCACGGTGCCAACCACCAGCTGGTGCCCACCCAGCAACTCTGGGTGCAAGGGCAGGGACAACCTTAGATGGGGCACCAATCCATCATAGGGCACACACACACACACACATAGTCACACACTAAAGACCAATTTTAGAGACACCAATTAACCTAACGTGCATGTCTTTGGATTGTGGGAGGAAACTGGAGTACCTGGAGTAAACCCACGCAGACACGGGGAGGACATGCAGACACAAACACACATGAAAAATAAGTAGCACCACTTAATAAACCATTATTGAGAACAAGCGAAACAAGGAGTCATTATGGTTGCGCTGTATTACTGCATCTTCTCATCATTAGCATTCATCCACTCTCTGTAACACCTGGAAAGTCACAATAACCACAGATAGTACAATAATGTACTGTTACAATCCTGTTTAAAGGAAAGCCATCACACTTAAGAGGACGGCATGATGGACCTGATATTACGACTGATCGAAGCAAAAAATGTACTGATAGACAGTATTATGAACAACATAGAAAAACAGCCAGAGGAAACAGAGACTCAGCGGGTAAATGTAAGCCATTTTATAGTTATAGTTTAGAGAGAAAATAGAGAAAATAGTTGGGAGACAAAACAGGGAGTTCTATTTACAATAGGACAGGCACATAATTGATAAACCTAATGGCACATGCCAATGGATAATGGCACAAGGGGAGCTAGAGAAGATAAAGGCAACAACCTCTACCATGGGAGACCCATATAAATCAGAAGGCCAAAAAAAGCAATTTAGGATCTTTTTTATTTTAAAAAAAGTACATAATTAAGAAAAAAAGAGCATACATTATTATCCAGAGCGAAACTTTATAAAACTGATACATTCTTATAATACAAGCAATTGTGGGTTAAGGGTCTTGCTCAAGGACCCAACAGTAGCAGCTTAGCAGAGGTAGGATTTTAACCCTCGACCTTCTGCTCCAGAATCCAGTATCTTACCTGCTAGGTCATTTCAGTCCCTTTTTTTAGATATCTCCACTTATATTTCATGCTTACATGGCTCGACTAATAATATTTTAAGTTTACAATGTTAACACCATTTTTTTTCTGTTGTTGCTTTTGTTCATAAAAAAATCCTAGTGTATCTACAATTTTGGTTAGGACTACTGGGAGAGGATAACCAATAAAGCTATTTGAAACATCTACAGAACTATCTTATCACTTTACCTTCTAATGCTCAGCATCTAGGACAGGTTGTCCATGCACTAAACACAAAGTGATCAACAGTCAGCACAATTTAATCACAAAAACACTCAATCATATTATTTCACAAACATGCTCGTTCACGTGTCTACAGAGATTTCCATTCTTGCAAGATATTTCGAGTTAGATTTAGTAAATCGATGGTTCAGTGCATATTTGACTCCCAGAAGAGTAAAATAGCCTCCGTTGTCAGACTCAATGGACACTGTGGTCAATATTTCTACCTCATCCACAAAAATGGTAATTAAACCCAGAAACAGATCACAACATGGAATCAATGACAAATTGTCTGCTCTGCTGGGTCTCACAGTTGAGAGTAAGAGTGGCACAGTTAATGACTGCTCCTTAAGTTTGTGAGTGGTCATTCTGTGCAGAGTCACTGACCTGCATGTTGATGCTAAAGCTGCTGATAGAGTGAGAGGAACACTCTTTTCTGAAAGCTTGTCGAAGCTCTTCAGAACACTCGAACCGGGCCCATTCTTCTGTGCTTGATGGAAGAGAGGTTTCTGAAACTGGAACTCTGGGTTTCTTCTCAACAGGAGGGGGCTAAAAAGTCAAGGCGTGTACATGCATTCATTGGCATGTGTAAATAAAGTCATGTCTAAACTATGGATGTAACTTCCCCACCTCTTTAGACTTTTTGCTTTGTCCTTTTGTCTCTGTATCTTTTTTTAGGCTGGGTGCTGATACAGGTAGAGTTGGACCAACAGGATTTTCCAATGCCTCAGTCAGGGCTTCCTGTAATTTTCCCACAGACACCTGTATTCAAATATAAATTCATTATTACCCCGAGCTAACATATAGATGCACTTTTATAGTTCTACTA
The DNA here is from genome assembly GCA_034780255.1 of Parotocinclus maculicauda. Classification (NCBI taxonomy): domain Eukaryota; kingdom Metazoa; phylum Chordata; class Actinopteri; order Siluriformes; family Loricariidae; genus Parotocinclus; species Parotocinclus maculicauda. The sequence continues at coordinate 5,763 of JAUZSU010003060.1, forward strand.
TTACAGACTGTAGTCCGTCTGTTTCTCTACAAACATTGTTGGTCCCCTTTACTCTGACCTCAAATGGCCAGGTCCCCCACAGGACCACCACAGATCATGTACCATTACTGTAATGGTGGTGATGTGCTTTGCTTTGCATTGTGATCTGCATTGTGGTGTGTTTTGCTTTTGTGAGTGGATCAGACCCAGCAGAGTTTTAAAACACCTACCAAAAATAGTCCACCAACTAAAAAACGTCCAGTAACCTGCAGGCAGCGCCCTGTGAGCATTAACAAAAATTTAGAGGATCACCAACACAAAATTTGCAAAAACAGCTCAACTGCTGTCTCTGACTATATATATATATATATATATGAAGTGGTTCAAAAGATGCATTTGATTTTATTTCATTAAGCTAGATCTTAAGAAAAGCAAATGAGAAGTCGAAGAAGAAAGTTGTTCGAATACGCACGCACGCACGCACGCACGCACGCACGCACGCACGCACGCACGCACGCACACACACACATATATATATATATATACAGTATATATATGTGACATATGTGACATTGAAACAAGCAGCTTGCATGACCAAAGTCACCAACATCACAGAGACAAAGTTGTTCTGAATTAAGGAAAGAATAAGAATTTCTCCACACCAATGTGCAAGACTGATAAACAGTTACTAGAAATTTTTAGCTGCAGTTATATTTACACAAGGGTATAACAACAGACATTGAATGCAATTTTTTGGTGTATTCTTTGCATCTGCTTTTAAGTCAAGTGAAAATCTGATCATATTGTATACAATAATACAAAATACAGAAAACTCTAAAGGGTGCACAAACTTTCAAGCTCCACATGTGAAGTAATCTGAATTAAATATAAACCTCATTTGGTTAAACTACATAGAAGTAAATATGCTTGATTTGCGGATCCGCTGACTATCATATTTAGAAAATACAAAAAAATAAAATTTTTATTTAGTTTTTCTCAGCTCCACCGCGGCAACAATGGTTAAAATAAAAAAAAATTACAAAATTGTTTTTTAGCTTTTTCCGCCCTAGGGTGGAGAGCCAACGGTTTTCTTCTGTTCATTTAATTTTTTCCAGATTCATTTGAATTTAATTGTAGGTTAAATAAATTTTATTTTTAAATAAATTTTTTTTTTTATTTCTTCCCCCTTCCTTGTATTGATTCCACATAGTCCTCGAGAAATTGAAAGGAGCTAAAAAATATATATATATATTTTTTTTTCCTCCCTCCTCAGTAGATTCTTAAGTTGGGACATCCGAGGAACAAGCAATTAAAGTCTGGCCTAAGTGTAAACTTGAATCACAAACCTGCCAGATCTTCAGCACATGGTGATAAGCCTGAATCAAATGCTGTTGGTGTTGAGCAGACACTTTGGACTCCATAAGACCCAGCAGTGTGTGCGCTTGCACCAGGGCACACAGGAGCTGCACATCTATTATACTGGGTAGAACTGGCAGAGACAATCCGGCTTGTACCTCCAGGTGAGACAAAGACTTGTCTGAGACGGCTATGGCTGCCTGCTCAACAGTATCTTTCACATACACATAGGATAGAACAGTAAAGACAACAGTAGTTCGGTGTTATAGATTCAGTGCTATAACAGCATTTTTGTAAAAAATAGGAGATTTTTCAAAAGGAAAATCCTGCGATTAAAAAAAATAATTAAACAAGCATCAACAGAAAAGCAAATTCAAGCAAGCTGTTCAATTACGCAAATGAGATGCAAACTCAATTATCGTGATCGAGTAGCAAGTCAGATATTTATGCAGGTGAACAGAAGCATGCCAAACTGAAGGAGACTGGCGTGCCACAACACACTGACAGTGATGGTCCATGGACAGGATCAGATTGTCCAGCAGTTCTTGTAATATTTTGAAATACTCAGCAATTTTTGTGAGCAGTGCATTAACAGAATTTCACAAAAGTGAGTAGATATACCCGTACCATATTTTAAACTATTTCATTATACATTTTCATGGGATAACACTGAAGATACAACACGTTGATACAATTTAAAGCAGTCACGTCAACAGCTTGTATAACACTGTATCAAATTGGTCTGCATAGCTGTCGTCCCAGAAGGTAGCCTCTTCTAAAAATGATGCACAAGAAAGACAAGCAGACGAAGGACATAGATTACTGGAACCTCATGAGACCCAGATATAATTATTTATTACAGATGGTATCAAGCGTGTGGCAGCAAGTAGGTGAACAGTACAAAGACAAGTGTGTCTTGCCTACGGTCCAGCACATGCATGAGTGCTGCCGGCTGTGGGGAGCTACAGTTCATTGAGGGAACCATGAATGCCAACATGTACTGACATACTGAAGTAGAGCATGATCCCCTTTCTTCAGAAACTGGGCCTCAGGGCAGTGTTGCAAAATACCGACCCCACACACACACACCTCCAAGACAACCATTGCCTTGCTAAAAAAGTGTTTAAAGGTGTTAGACTTGCCAAGCACGTCTCCAGACCTAAACCCTATTGAGCATCTGTGGAAGGATGCAAGGTCTCAAACATCCACCAGCTCAGTGATGTCATTATGAAGGAGTGGAAGAGGATTCCATTGGCAACCTGTGAAGCTCTAGTCAACACCATGCCCAAGAGAGGTAAAATGCCCAAGAGAAGATAATGGTGGCCAGAAAATTGACACTATGGGCTCAAGTTGGCTATTTTCACTTAGGGATGTACTCACCTTTGTTGGTTTAGACACTAATGACTGTGTGTTGAGTTATTTTGAGGACACAGCAAATATACACTGTTATACAAGCTGGAGACTTACTACTTTACATTGTATCAAAGTGTCATATCTTCAGTGTTGTCCCATGAAAATATATAATAAAATATTTATGAAAAAAGTGAGGGGTGTACACACTTTTGTGAGATACCGTGAATATATATACATGTATAATATACATTCAAAACATAAAAAACATTCTAGTGTCTTTATACCATGCATATTTTCCTGTATTGTTGGATTACTTGGATAACTTGAACTCTGGCTGGTCTGTGATCCACTGGAAAGCAGGATATCCATAGCCCGTTGGATCTGAAGCTGTGCATCAGTTATTGGGAAATTATTCGAGTAGAGCCATTCTCCAAATTCTAGCAGCAAATCCACCTTGTGCCACTGACTATCAGCGCTCTGGAAAGAACACATCATTATCAGTAATGAGTGCACAATGTTAGATTAATTATATGAATCAGCAGAAAGCTTTCTGAACTTCTAGTTAAATTGATTTCAGGCCTAATTATTTATTCACTTGAATTAACAACCCTAAGAGGTATAGTAGAACCTCGGTTTGCCCTGCTTATCATACATTTCGGTTATCGTGGATTGTTTTGTGAAAATTTAGTCTTAGTTATGCTGTCATGACTTGCCACTAATTCTGCCCACGCATTCCTTACTCACCCACTGTAACGGCCAGTAATATGTATACTGTCTTTTTAAGATATCCTCAATTGAAGTCAAGGCAGGATATTTCTATTATTTCACCTGCCAAAGCTAATTACTGTCTGAGTTGGAGTGGAAACCTAAAGAGGGGACAACTCCAAGAGTAACACTACGCATTTGTCGTTCATTCTGGCTTTATTTCCCACTAAGTGAGCAACACTCCCATTTGAAACATTTCCAGTGTTTTTCCAGTGTTTTTTTTTTTGTGCTTGTTTTTTTTCACTAAATACAAGTGAGTGATTACTGTGTAACTGTGTTAATATTTATGTATTTATTTCACATTTCTCATATTTATATATGTAAAACTACAGTAATTCTCTCAAAAAATATTTATTTAATATTTTGTAGTCTCTGGAATGGATTAATTGGATTTATTTATTTCTTATGGAAACTACGGCTTCAGTTATCATTCATTTTGGTTATCGTCAGGCACAACAGATTAAAGGCAAGATCCAAAGCTCCACTGTATTACTGCTGTAAGACAGCTGTAGAAAAAAAAAACTGACGCCACCCCAACTTTTCACCAATCAGTAGACTGATTAAGAGCTTTACACACAGAAAACACAATCAATTTAGTCAATGAAAGGTAATTAAAAAAAAATAATAATTTACCTTGTCACACTCATTGGGTAAGCATATCTGAGTCTGATGCAAATGCCCATGAATTTGCTTGTATGGACATGTCTATAGGCTGGGTTTGTACAATATTTAACACAGACAACACACAAAAGCTAGCAATCACATGACCAGCTCGACAATGAGATTGATTTGAATAAAGTGCTATACTGATGTTAAGTGACCTAAAGAAACTCGTTCAGATGGGATTTACATCTACTGCACATGGTAGCTACAGAAAGTAGCTCTAGGAATCCCCGCTTGATATCCAGACCAGTTTACTGTCTAGGGTGCATGCTTGTCTGCATCCTGTGAGCTCAGAATCCCCATGTGCTGACAAGGATAAGGGTACTCCAAGCCTCTTTTGAGATAAAAACCTTTAACAGATCTTGGTAACTGACCCTGTTATTTTCAAATCCCTTCTCTAGAACAGTGCTAAGTGATCTTGGTCACCTGTAAAACAGCAATGGCGTTCTGAAAACCCTGCATTTGTTGTGGCTTGCCTCTGGCAGAGTGTGCTATGCGATGCCACATCATAGCGCAGTCCAGCTCTCCGTATTCTGCAAACTTCTGCATCTCAAGCTCCACACTCTCCCCCAGCTGAGCTCTCGCCAGCACACGCTGCTTACACAGCAGACTTCGAACATACACACATAAATATAAACATGTATTGCATGTACTGCAAAACCAAATGGTTGTGTTATGTATTAGGAGTAAACAGTATGATTACTTTTAGTGAAATCCTTGGTGGCAAAGCAATAAAAACCTATGTAATAAATAAATACACTGCCCTATATATGTTTGGGACAAGCTATGTTTGATTTACATTTACATTTACAGCATTTAGCAGACGCCCTTATCCAGAGCGACAATTTTACAATCCAAGCAATTGTGGGATAAGGGCCTTTGTTCTCAAACAATGCACATTTGGTTATAGTTTATGTTCTCAGAATCTTTGCTATACACCTCAGTAATTATTTTGCTACTACCATTAGCAAATTGACAGCTCCTGTCCAAACAGAACCTGGATTCGTCACTAAAGACAACAAATTTCTTTCTGCTATTGAAGTTGGTGTGTGTTGATGTTGCCACCTGTGTCAGGATGACCAAAACGAAACTGTGGGAGCTGTGTGCTTGTCGGTGGATCAAACAATCATCTTCACTGGGCCGTCTGAAACCTGTTTAATGTGGGGGCTGCCCTTATTAAACCACTGCTCCCAACATCTCCTAACAACTAGGTCAGAACGGTGTAGGTGGCAGGTAATTAGTCAAAATGACCATTTTGCATCTTGCAGACCAATGATGCACCCCTTCTTAAACTTTGCCAACAGGAAATAAATAGAGGCATGTCTAAAAGTCAGCAATCTCTTATCAATAGTAGCATCTAAAAGCCTTTTTATAGGAAAGTGAGGGAAGTACTTGCCTGGGCAAGACCCAGTGTCTAATCAAATCACACCATTAATTAACTACATTTGTGCCTGAGACATACAGTGATGTGAAAAAGTGTTTGCCCCCTTCCTCATTTCCTGTTTTTTTGCATGTTTGTCACACTTAAGTGAAAGTGATTGCCCCCCTTTGTTAAAACATACTATACCTGTGGTTTATGACACCTGAGTACATTGTCTCTAGCCACACC
>JAUZSU010003071.1:0-11486 GCA_034780255.1 Parotocinclus maculicauda
TTTTCCCATATACTGTGACAGTTTTCAAAGGGTATGAATAATTTTGGACATGCCACTTTTGGTTCAAATGTGAATAAGAGCTGAAAAATATTTTTTCCCACAATTATGCCTCTTGTACATCATCGTATTATCTCCTGGGAGATGCCTGTGTCATTTCCAGTCAAAAATATAATTTCTGGTTAAATAAAAGTAAATTTAAGTCAAAATTTGCCAGGGGTATGAATACTTTCGGGCATGACTGTATATATATATATGACTGGTCTTGAGATGAACTTATGTATGGAAATAACCTTGTGAGATGGCCACTGATGCCATTAAAGAAGCCAAATAAACAAACAAAAATATACCTATATGTAAATAGGTAGGTGTGGTCTGATTCCAAAAACAGGGTGTAGAAATGCTTACCCCACTGTTCAATATGAAGAGAAATTGATGACTGCCAGACATGCCTCTATGATACTATTACTCAAAGTTGGGCCTTTTGATCCTGCACGCTCGTAGGTTGCTGAAGTTGGCATTCCAGCTGGTCCCATAAATGCTTGATTAGTGATAAATCTGGAAACTGGGCAGGCCTAGGAAGTGTTGCAAACTGGTCTTGCACATATTGCTGAGTTGTTAGTGTCCCTCGTATCACTACTAGGGCTGACTATCGTATGCGTTGCTTATCAAACCAGCAGTTGGGTCATTCCACAGCGAGGGCAGGATTGAGCACTCACCACGAGGCTGCCATATTTGAACCCGACCGTTGTTGAATTCTAAACAGAGTCCAGGTTTCTTGTTCACGACACCACTGCAAATAAAGGCTATTGTGATTGGTTGTTAATGACAACAAATTCCCTTCTGCTAAGCAACTGCAAATGGTCCGAACAGAGACAGGGGTGTGTAGTGAAGGTGCCACCTATGTCTGGATACTGGACAAAGAAACTGTGGGAGCTGCTTATGCTTGTCGGTGGATCAACCGATCCTAGTTGTAATCTAAACTGAACTTATAATGGAACAGAAAAAGAATATGAAAATTGTACACTGTCAAGAGTCTTACATTTTGCAAGTGAATCTCTTTCTCTCTCTCTCAGGCTGGTACAGGAGCATACATGGCTCCAGAGATCCTGACAGACACTCCTTACAGGACATCAGTGGATTGGTGGGCTCTAGGGGTCAGTATTTACGAGATGGTTGCGGGCTACACGGCGTTCAAAGGTCCTGACGCTAAGAAAGTAGATAAGGATGAGGTCAAGCGGAGGATCATCAGTGAAGAACCCAAATTTGAGCACAAAAACTTTGACCCTCTTACCATAGACATCATCCAGCAGTTCCTCAAGAAGAAAGTGGATGAACGTCTGGGCTGCAAGTAAGAACTCTTATTGGTCATGGTGCTAAGTTAAAATAAACAATTTGACAAATTTGCAGAGACACCTGGGTAAATGTTAGTTTAAAAAGATAATTACATGAATAAACAACTTGCTGTATTAAGGGTAAAACTGAACTATGTACGATTAGTACCTTCCGATCTGGTCTAGCGTCATAGAGACACTGACCTGTTTCTGATTTCATGAGGGCTATTGGGCACTGGGTTCTGTCCATGGTGTATTTCCACCTGCACCCAGTGAGTAACAGGAGTTAGAATGGGTGGGAAAATATAAAATATCCACTCTAGTGCAGAGTTTTGTTTTCAGGTTATAGGTTAAACATTTTAATCCCTGTATAAGAATGTGAATTAAAAAGCAGGTAGCAGAGACACAGCTTGCTTAAACTAAAACATTAATTCCGGCTTCACTGCAAACACACGTTCCAGTGTGCCATACATTTAAACTAAACTAACTATTGCTTCGTCTCCACAGAGGTGACGACCCCCGTAAACACGAGTGGTTCAAATCCATCAACTTCCCACGTTTAGAGGCCGGGATCATCCCTCCACCATGGGTACCCAAACCTAACGTGGTGTACGCTAAGGACACCGGAGACATTGCCGAGTTCTCCGACGTCAAAGGCATCGAGTTTGACACTAAGGATGAAAAATTCTTCAAAGAGTTCAGCTCAGGTGCCGTGCCCATCCCATGGCAGCAGGAGATGATCGATACGGGACTGTTCGATGAGCTCAGCGACCCGAACCGCAAGGAATCCTGTGTCGGATTGGACGACGAGAAGAAGTCCGGAACCTGCACGCTGCTGTAATCAGGACCACAGAGACAGAGTTCTGGCATGATCCGTTCTGAAGCTGGGAATAACTGTCAGAATGTTGCAAGTGTGTGAAGAACATTTTGGGATGTTTGAAATGAATTTCCCTTCTGTTCTGTCCTGTCACGCTCGATTTAATGCAGTAGTACGTACAGGCTGTATAAACACAGCTACTATTATAAATTCTGAAAATGAACATCTAAAGGAAGGAACATTGTAGGAACTTGTTGCAGCATTTCTTATAATCAGTAAATACTACGTGGATCCCTAAGGCTGTATCTCAACTGCAAGAAGTCAAACACTGGACTTATTGTGGCTTTTAAGTGTGTTAATGGGACTGTATTATGAGTGTAAATCCAGTTTATCAGCAAGACTTCTGGTTTATAATTGTACTGCATTGTAAGCATTAATACTATCCAATCTTAAGTGATGTAAAGATTTATTCTAACACTAATTAACACTGTTCTTTGTTGAATTTTGCATAAATAGCAAGAAAAGATTATGAATCCTTCACAGTGATCTGCACTTATAGCTGTATTGTTAACAAAACAAATAATTAAACACTTGTTAAACTATGGACACGTAAACTAATCCTACATAATTAGCACTGATAGTCAAGTTATACACAATATCACAATATTCACATGTCGGACACATGTTCAAATAACGTTTGATTATATAGTGCTTGAAAAATACATTGTTAAAAAAAGTCTAACAATCTCTTATGGAAATGCATTGACAGAATGTTTTTCACAGATTCACAGATAAACCCAAAAGTATTGGGACACAAACCCACACATGGCCAATAGTACTGAGACACAAACCCACACATGGCCAAAAGTATTGGGACACAAACCCACACATGGCCAATAGTACTGAGACACAAACCCACACATGGCCAATAGTAACAGGACACAAACCCACACATGGCCAAAAGTACTGGGACACAAACCCACACATGGCCAATAGTATTGGGACACAAACCCACACATGGCCAATAGTACTGAGACACAAACCCACACATGGCCAATAGTATTGGGACACAAACCCACACATGGCCAAAGTATTGGGACACAAATCTGCATTGTTAAATTTCAAGAACTTTTGCAGTTCCTTTAGGAAAAACTTAATCTTACCAGAGACTGACCATAAACAGGAGGGGTTTACCACTGTGAACCTACTGATGAGCCACTCTGGCTCATAATCCTAAGTTTTTTAATTAACTAACTATTAATTAAATTTTTAACTTAATCTAAGAAAATGTATGCAGGTGCTTCATGTATGTTTCCTAATATTTCTGTGTCACCAGGGGCGCCTGTGTTTCAGTGCACCTCTAAGTTAGGCCTCGGTTTTTGTGACATGTGATATGCACAGACACAGGGTTGGCCCGCAATGCAGAATGGGTCTCAAGTTTTATTTCATTCCAATATGATTCCAAATTTGGGCATTACATTTGAGCATCATCTTTAATTAAGGAATTCTTGGAATGTCTGCTCATCAATATCATTTTTCTTTATAACCAACATAATAAATACATTACATTGCCATACCCAAAGATTAAACATAATGTGCTTTCATTCATATATAAAACAGAATTAATGATTTATGTATGTATTTAGCTGCTGTATAAATTACAATGCAAAAAGGTTTATGTAAAGCTGTGTACCATGTAACCCCTAGAGGTAATATCTACATGTCTACACACTGAAATGTCATTTACAAACACAATTGCAATTGTACTTGATAATACAGCTTAAAAGTGGTACATGTGGAGTTTGACATGTTCTCCCCGGCCTATGCAAGGTTTAAAAAATACAGGTATGAACCAATCACATCTGACACTTATATTAGTTTGGTTACTATTGGGAATGTGGCCATGCAAATTGAGATTCTCTAACAGTTTATTAACTGATTTTATGGCATGGCAGGAAGACATGGGTCTAACCAAAGATGACCTTACTATTTATTATCCACATTAGTATTGTGTAATGTTTTTAAACAAGTAGGTACTCACAGTTTTAGCCATTGTTTTTCATTCATTTCTAAAAGGGCTATAAATGTCAACCGGAAGTGGATATGGACATGGGCTGTCCATGTCCAGTGACACAAAAATCTGATAAGGCGATTGTGTGATTAGCAAGGTGTACTTAAATCAACCTGCTAAGCCTGTCCACTAACCTGCTGACGGCTTTAGACCTGCAGCTCGACTTTAGATCTGCTTACAGCCTCTGTTTTATTTTGGTTTTATTAGTTTGTGGAGGGATATATAAAAAAAGAGCTGAAACACTACAGTGAGAACAAACCACAGATTATCAGAGGTATAAAGATGAAGGGGCATGGGTTCTATACCTGTCACCCACGCATTTATAACACAATCAACTACTGTAATTCATAACTACACAAATATAATAGATATCAATCCACTAACACCAATGTACAGTGCAGGTAATGGTTGGTTAGTGCGGTCACCTTACATATCCAGAAAGCTTCGGTTCGATCTTGATCTTTGTCCGGTCTTTGTAAAGTTCGCTTGTCCTGCACGTGTCTGCATGGGTTTACTTCAGGTATTCCAGTTTCCTCCCACATTAGGCTAACTGGTCGCTCTAAATTGACCTAATGTAAAAGGTTTGATGTAACCTTGCTCTTATGGTGAATAGCCATTGATGCTGATGTGATGTTAAATAAATAAATAAATAAACCATGACACATACAAAGAAACATAAACAGGTGTCTCATCCAGATGTAGATCTACAATTAAAGTTTAGAATTCGTTATAGCAGCCTGTACATAAATAAATACATTTTGAGAGATGACCTGGATGAATGAATTATCACAATGAAAAAAACAAGATTTAGTATTTAATAAATGATAAGATTAATAAAAAACAAATTATGTATAATTTAACTGAATATAATGTCATCTCAGTTGTGGCCCTGTTATATTGCTATAAATTTTAGATGTATAAACTAAATGTTATGTCATATATTTGTACATATTTAAGCGCTATTAAACCAATCACAAAGAATACAATAATCTCAATTGCGACTGGTCGAGTCAAAATTATGTTTAACAGTAGGGATGTGTTCTAAATGAAAGAAACTTGCTGGCATCTCATTACTACAGTCAATGTGGTTCAAAGCCTAACTTTATTCCAGATCCACTATATGTTCATTTTGACTACACGATTGAAAGAATACAGAATTTTCTAAAAAGCTACAGACTAATTTCAATATAAGTCACATTTGTTTGGTCTTACAAATCAGTGTGTGTGTTGTTTTAAAGGAGCTAGGAACAGGATTTCATTATCCTTAGTCTATTGTCCTTGAGAGGAGACAATTTCCTTGCACAACAGGAGCGCACAAATGACACCTCTATTTACACAGATTAGGAACGTTGTTTTAACGTCAGAATTTGAATGGTCTCATTCTGCCCCATGCCCCCAACCACCCAAGGGCAGGAGCAACCCTAGTTGGGGCACCACTCCATCGTAGGGCACGTGCGCGCACACACACACACACACACACACACACACTAAGGGCCACTTTTCCAAATTTCACTGGTTTGACTTTGTTTATAACATTGTTTTCTCAATAAAAAAAATATATCTATTTAGAGACACCAATTAACACATGTTTTTGGACTGTGGGAGGAAACCATATTACCTGGAGTAAACCCACACTGACGACATGCAGACTCTACACAGAAAGGACCCAGGTCGCTCCACCCTGTGATTGAAGCTGGGACCTTCTTGCTGTGAGGCGGTGCTACCCACTGACCCACCGTGCTGCCCTGTATGAACTTTAGAGAGATTCAATTATAAGAATACTCAATAACTCAGATTGTGTTTTAGTATACTGCTCACAAAAATTAGGGGATTTAGCAAAAATGTATATGAAGCAAGTAAAAATATTTTTTAATTAAACTAGATCATCAACAAAAGAAAATGAAAAGTCAGTTACGGTGATTGAGTAGTAAGTGATATATTCGTGGGGGTGAACAGAAGCATGTTAAACTGAGGTGCAGCTCAGAGATATTTTAGAGATCATATATTTTAGAATAGAATCAAATAAAAATAAATGAAATATATATAATTCATTTTATTAAACCTATAAATACAGAAGCTCAGATGTATGAGTGCTGTACATGAATGTATTCAGAACCACAGTATGGATTTATGTTACCAAATTTGTCTTTAAAATTTTATTAACACTTTTTTAACAAGTCAAATATATTCCTGTCGCCAGGGACGTAGCACCAAATTCTGGGCCCTATGCACAAGCAGTGCCCATGGGTCCCCCCTAAAAGCCCAACACCCCCCGCCGGTGAAGGAGAACAGCGTTTTATTAAGTATTTTATTTATTACATAAAAGAAAAATTACTTTACAAATTTCCACATTAACAAAATGCTTGATTTATAACGATAAATAAACAAAACCTGACTTACTAGTCATTTTTCATTTTAAAAAGGGCAAAAAGACTTCCACAAAGTGAACACTGAAATCTGATGAGTCTTCTTGGTCGCAAAATCATTCATGAGATCTTTAAAGTCTAGTTTTCTTGCCAATTGACACAGAGTATAAATAGCTAAAATGATGTGCTTTCATTTAAAACTATGCACTGTAATACTTTTCACTGCATATTTACAGTAATTAACTTTCAGCAGCTTCACCTGCAAGGTACTTAATGTATTTTAGAAATACAGCGTATTATTTGAAAAACGTGTCCAGTTCTTGGCCACAGCTTTGCCAGTAAATTGTGGTATATTTACATTATGTAATCAGTCTGATGCTGCATCACCCTCTGACAGTTTCTTAAACTGAATGTAAAATGAATTTTGCAAGTTAGGCCATTTATATTGGGAAAGATGATTAGCCTAAATACGTTATGGTGCAATAATCAATATTAATTTCGTATACTATTGCAATACTGTGGTAGGCTATGCAAACAAAAACATTTAGAGTTTACCTCAGATTGCAGATAATGAATCAAGCTATTTCTAATTTAGTTTTTTGCAGTTTTTAGAATTGACAGTCGCGTTTGTTTTGGGCCAGCACGGTGGCTCGGTGGGTAGCACCGCTGCCTCACAGCAACAATGTCCCGGGTTCAATCCCAGGATGGAGCGACCTGGGTCCTTTCTGTGAGGAGTCTGCATGTCCTTCCTGGGTGTGTGGGGGTTTACTCCGGGTACTCTGGCTTCCTCCCAAAGACATGCGTGTTAGGTTAATTGGTGTCTCTAAATTGGCATTGACTTGTGTGTGTGTGTGTGTGTGTGTGTGTGTGTGTGTCTTTGAGGACAGGTGGTCAAAAGTATTCCCTCGTTGGGTATGAGCAGAACCTGTATCAAGCGGGACTTGAACCGCGAGGAAAGAAGAGAAGAGCCACGGTGGTATTGAAGCGTTTTATTACCACGTGACTTTATTTATCTTGGGAAAGATGTGTTAGCTTTCCCGCGTTTCTTTTTTTATCTCTATTGTTTTTTTTCCCTAAAAACTTTATTTAATTTCCTTGTGCATCATCCTTCCCAGTCAGATATAAATCAGCTGCAGCAGAATGAACGCTAAATGCACTAGTTAAAAAGTCCAGTGAAGGCGGACTAAACCATTTCACGCATCATTTGGGTGCGGATAGCTTAACCGCCGTCAACAACCGGACAGGAGGAGTCTGTTTACTCCCGTAAATTTTTTTTAAAAATCATTAATTCTCTTGTTAATTATTAGCTAAGATGAAACATATTGGATGTGAAGTGAAGAAAACATTACATTCGCTTACTGATCGTGTAAAAATGCACTCGGTATTTATTGGACTAGTTTTCTTGCAGTTGTTTTCTGCTCTGCCTGTAAAAGGTGAGAATGAATTTCTGTCATTTCTATCCTTGTTGTATGTTTGCTTATTATTCTTTTTTAATTTTTTATTTTTTTACATTTTTTTGATGTAATCGATAAAGTGTAACATATATACTGCTCACAAAAATGTGTCATTATGATACATGCTCTAAGTTTTGTGAGCAGTATTATTTGTGCACTTTGTTCTTGTTGTAATAGTTCTTATTGTGATTATTTGTGTTATCGCGGTTACTGCAAAGTGAAAGAGAATTAGGAAAAGAAAGTGTTAGAGAGAAATGGAAAGAGAAACTATGATGCAGAGGTGAATTAAATGGAAAAAGCACCCGTGTGTACGCAGTTCGTTCTGGAGTCAGTTTACAGCGTACCGTTTTACAATTATCATACATCAGTACAAAGTCTATTCATATACAAAAGTTTATGCACCCCCAGTCAAATGACATGGATATGATTTGTTGAATAAATAAATAACACAACATGACATTTGCTCAGTAGTGCCTAAACTTTATAATTTAACACAGTGTTTATAGTGGTGTGTAAAAGTTTAGGCTTTCCAAAAGAAAAGACGGTCCTGCTGAAGGTGTTCATTAATCACAGAAGTTCACTTATTACCCTAAAAGTTCAAACCTTCCCTCACAAGTGTAACTGGGGAGAAAATCCTACATAGAGCACGAACTCCATGGTGTGTGTTGATGTTTAAACAGAAATACAATTCAAACTTTTTTAGAAGTCACAAGAATTCTTTGAACACAATCAAACTAATCCCACAATAAAAGTCTTCTTATGTGGTTGAAACCAAGAACCAGTTACGCAGGTTAAAGCCTGTTTGACTAGATACAAATATAACTTGTTGTCTAAACACTTCTTTAATTACTAATGAACTAATTTATTTAATGCTCATTAAAGAGAGAAAAGTGAAATGTTACGTATTTTATCCTGAACTTACACTGTAAAAAAAAAAAGCCGGGGGGTAAAAAGGGTAAAAAGGCTGGCAGCAAAGTTGCCAGTACAAAAATGTCAATTTACTGTAATTTATTCTTATGTTATTTTACATAGAAAAACCGTGAAAAGATTATGATAACAAAATAAATAACAAAAATAATATTTTCATTTCATAATAGTTTTTATCTGTCATTTTAACAATTTCTGCAATTAAAATATAATACATTTATGTACTTTTACAGTTAATTTTCTTTTTTTTATGATGTTTCGTGTAATTTCAGACATTTTCACAATTATAAAATGACAATCATATTGAATATTCAATAAACATATGTAATTGTACAGTTATTTTTCTTTTTGGTTTTTAACGCAATTTTAGACATTAACACAATTATAAAAATAAAATAATATTTCAAATATATAATAAACCTTTGTAATTTTATAGTTAATTTCCTTTTGAGAATTGTTTTTAAAGCACTTTAAAGCACTTTTTCAATTCTAAAAATTGAAAAAATAAATCTTCATATTTTAGTAAATGCATGGAATTTCAAATACATTATTACAGTGATTTTTAATCTTTCATTTGAGTCTTTTTAACAGTTATTAAAAACAACAGTTGAAAAAAACAACAAAAAACTAATTCTATTACTTTATCCAAACACCATGTTTAAAATAGGGTATTTTTATGTTTTCTAATTTGTTGAAAGTATTGTAACTAAATGGCTAGAAAATGATGTTACCAGAAGAGAAAATATTTATTACCACACTGCAATGTCTACATAAACATTTTATACATGTATAACTTTACAAACCTTCTTTCTTAAAAGGGTATTTTACTAAATAATCACATTATATAGTCAGTATTATAATTTTACCATGCTAAACAATAAAACGTCTTTAAAACTAGCTCTGCATTTCCTAAAAGAATTACAACGGTGCTTAAAACATGGAAAAAGAAAGAATGTGGCTACTTACTCTGTATGTGTGGTGTGTTTGTGTGTCCTGCGTAGAGTGTGTATGTGTTGTGTGTGTCCTGCATAGAGTGGGTATGTGTTGTGTGTGTGTGTGTGTGTGTCCTGCGTGGAGTGTGTATGTGTTTTGTTTGTGTGTGTGTGTGTGTCCTGCGTAGAGAATGTATGTGTTGTGTGTGTATCGTATGTGGAGTGTGTATGTGTAGTTTCTGTGTTTGTCCTGCGTGAAGTGTGTATGTGTTGTGTGTGGAGTGTGTGTGGTGCATGTGTATTTGTGGCGTATCTTATGTGGAGGGTATGTGTCGTGTGTGTGAGAGAGATTGTGTGTGTATGTACCGTGTGTGTACCATGTGTACCGTGTGTGTGTGTACCGTGTGTGTACTGTGTGTGTGTGTGTGTGTGTGTATACTCACTATACCCCTTAACCCTTTTGCTTACTGTCCATTCAAAGTCTGTTAAATGTGTGATGAATGAGAGGACTTTTGGATTAATAGCACACTGCTTCTTTTTCTTGTTTTGCTTTACTTTGGTTATTTTGTCAGGGTTGATGTGGAAGATGCATCTGTTAAAGGAACAAGAACAATTCACATTAGAAAGAAGTCAAAATCACTGTGGGAACAAGTAGACTTATTTGCGTACTCATTATTTGCAGACAAACTAACTCATTACAAACAATTAGATCAAAGCCACATTTAATCTTTAATGTATATTGTACTAATACATTTTGTAAATGTAAAAAATGTAATAACTTATTAAAAGTTCTTACCTTTGAATGAATTGTAGCAGAGAGCTCAGATGTGTAGCCAGTATTTATGCTGTAGAACAATGTGACAATGACTCCATCTACTGCTACCACAAAGGAAGAGGACACAACAGGGGACATTCCTGTGAAAGCATTAAAAAACACTAATCTTTTACTGGGGCTGCCATACCTCCAAATAAAACCATTTACAGCTGGGTACTCTTTCATAACAACAAAAAAGCATGTGCTGTTGAAGTGATGCCACTATGAATGGACTGTAATCAAAGCAAAAAGAGCTTCAACAAAATTGTCAGCAGTTATTATTATTGTTTTGGCCAAGTTAAATTATTTACACTAGATAGGTTATTGCATTAATTTTGCCTTAACAAAAATGTATGAAGGTGATTCAGATTTATCTTATTTTGTCATGTCCAATTCCCATCTATCAGCCATCGCTACTCATATCTCTTGTCACATGACAGCTGCCAACCATTGTTGGTTCCTTCAAGGCAAGTGAAGCCAGCTGACCACTTTAGAGAGATTAAATGATAAAAAAAATACTCAATAACTCGGATTGTTTTAGTTTACTGCTCACAAAAATGAAGGGATATTTCAAAATGGATATGAAGCAATTAAAAAATATTTTAAAAATTAAAATAGATCATCAGAAAAGCAAATGAAAAGTCAAAGAAAGTTGTTTAATTATGAGAATAAAATTAAACCTCAATTATGGTGATTGAGTAGTAAATAATATATTCATGGGGGTGAACAGAAGCATGTTAAACTGAGGTGAGGTAAAGCTCTTATCTTCTGCAG
>JAUZSU010003082.1:0-11486 GCA_034780255.1 Parotocinclus maculicauda
ATGGTCATAATGGGGTATTTTGTGTAGAATTTTGAGGAAAGAGATTAATTTAATACAATTCGGAATAAGGCTGTAACATAACAAAATGTGGAAAAAGTGAAGCGCTGTGAATACTTTCCGGATGCACTGTATAACAGCAAGGTTAAATATTTCTTTACATTGATCATTACAGACCTCACTTTGGTTGTAGGTTGTAGTGCCATCCTACAATGTAAAATAGTATATTACACATGTTTTGTTAAACATGGCTTTTATATTTTTTTTCTATCATCACATGATTTTAGTTGTTTGTAAGCACAAGTGAATGAAGTTTGCCTACCACTAAGGTTCTCTCTTTCATATTTTTTAGTGGTTCACTGATTAGAACTCATTATTTCTACATCTGCCATCCCATTGGAGATGATTTGACTTTACCTCTCAGATTAACATTGACACGTATACCTCTCTACACTCTCTCTCACCTCTCTACTTTACCATATTGACACTGTGACTACACAGTCAGTCCAACCAAAAATAAAAACCTCTGGATGAACAGAGAGGTATGCCTACTGTTCAAGGCCAGAAATGTAGCCTTTAGGTCTGAAACTGGGAGGTTTACAGGTCTGGTATGGTTAATCAGAGAGCACTACTGTAACGCGTCGCGGTGCAGGGAGCAGACTCAAACACAGCGTTGCAGAAAATCAGGCGTTTATTGATACTGACAGCAGAAAGAAATTGAAATCAGAAACAGTCCAAGGTCAAAACACAGCCGGGCAATGATAAATCCAGAAGGAGCGAGTGGAGACAGTGTCCAAAGATGGAAACGAGGTCAGCAACAGTAAGTACAATCAAAAACAATAGCAATGGTGGAGCAACGAGGAAAGAACCAAGAAGCTTAGCTGAGAGAGACTGGTAGAGTGATGCTTATATAGGGAGACACTGATGAGAAACCGGTTTGTGTAATTAGTAGGTGGGTGAATGTAAGATAGGCCGGGTGTGGTCGTGTGAGCAGTCTATGGGTGTGGCAGTGCCCCCCCTAAAGGATCCGTCTTTGGTGAGGTGAGGTACTGAAGCCGCAAGCCGCACCTCTGGGAATCCAAAAGCCGATGGACCATGTAGACAGGGGCAGCGTCAACCTCCACGGGTGGCGGTTCACTTATGGGAGAATCCAACAGCGGAACAGGGACCCAGGGCCTGAGAAGAAAGATATGAAAATGTGGTGAGTGCGCATATTAGAAGGGAGTGATAAGCAGTAAGTGATAGGAGTGGCTGCTATCCCCAACTTCTCCACGAAGGTGAATTGCAGACCCCGATCAGTGTGAATAGGGGATCCCAAATAGGGTAAACACCTGGCTGAATAGTGCCTTCACTGTCTCAAAGGCCGTAAGTAACTTGGGGAAGTGGAGGAACCTGACTGCCCTGGAAAATCGGTCCAGGATCTTGAGGACGTTGCTGTACCCCTGGGATGGGGGCAGGTCTGCAACAAAGTCCAACAAAATGTAAGACCAGGGGCACTGAGGGATGGGCAGAGGGACTAGTTGGCCAGCTGGAAGGGTGCGCGGGGACTTGCATTGGGCACAGGTGAGGCAGGAGGAAATGAAGGAGTGGAGGTCCCTTTGCATGGCCTTACACCGGTAGCGGGAGGCCTGAAGATGAAGCATTTGAGTCTCCCTGGGTGTCCAGAGCACGGATAGACATGAGACGGTGACAAAAGTCTGGGGAGACGTACTTCTTGCCCAGTGGGCAGCCAGGAGAAAGAACAAGAACGATCGAGTGCAATGTCCCAGTGAATGGCCGAAGAAAGCATGTGGCCAGAAGGACAGGTTTGAGGGGTTTCAGGTATCTCTGACAAGGGCTCAGAACAGCACGAAAGGGCGTCCACCTTGGAGTTCTTGGATGCTGGGAGATAAGAGATGGCAAGGTTAAACTGCTTGGTGGGGGTCAAGACGCTTGGTGGGGGTCAAGGCATTTGGCTGACTTGAGGTAGTCCAGATTCTTGTGGTCCATAAGCATGGTTACATGGTGTTAGTCTCCCTCCAGCCAATGCTGCCATTACTCTAAGGTCAGCTTGATAGCCAGAAGCTTCCTTTTCCCTACGTCATAGTTACGCTTGGCAAGGGTGAGTTTTTGGAAGAGAAGAAGGCCACAGGGTGTAGCTTTAGAGGTTCCCCAAGGCATTGAGAGAAGATGGCACAGACTCCTATCGAGGAGGCAACCACCTCCAAGATGAAGGGTTTGTTGGGGTCAGGATGTCCCAGGACTGCCCTTTGTCTCAGAGAATGCCCTTTTGTGGGCACCGAACACTGCCGAACAAGACCTGTCGCTTGTCATGGAGGAGAGCTGCCAGTGGTGCGACAATACTACTTAAGTTTTTAATAAAGCAACGGTATAAGTTGGCAAACCCCAGGAAGTGCTGCAAGTCCTTAAGGGAGAGAGGTTTAGGCCACCGAAGGACTGCCCCCACCTTGATCTCATGTATGGCCATGCCCCAGAGGGAGCTGATATACACCAAATAGCTTACGGATTGGGTGTGGAAGGCACACTTCTCTGTCTTTACCCTGAGATGATGGTCATGAAACCGCTGGAGGACTTGACGCAATTGGACAATGTGAAATGAAAGGTCGGGAAAGCTGTCATCCAGATATATGATCATAAAGTATCCCAGCATGTCCTGGAGGACATGACTAATAAATGCCTGAAAGACAGCGGGGGCATTGGCTAGACCGAAGGGCATCACCAGGTACTCAAAGTGTTCCGAGCTGGTGCTGAATGGGGTTTTCCACTCATCCCATTCCTTAATGCGCACCAGGTTGTTACTCTCCCTGGGTGTGCATGTAGAAGGTCCTGTGCAGTTATAAGGGAACCTGGATGCGGGTGCCAAAACACAATCAGGACAGCGATGCTGATTAGAGCCACATTACATACACAAGCCCAGATTGATGCGGTGCCACGCTCCTCGGGGTCAAGATGTGTTCTGCCGGCCTTGAGGTTTTCAGGGGGATATTCCGAGGTCACTATGGTGGAAGGAAGGAAGGTACAAGAGCGAGAACGACCTCAGAAGATATAGAGCTGGTCCAGGCGGATGGTGAGGGAGAGGAATTCATCAAGGGAGAGATCCGTGTCTTGACCTGCCAGCTTGTTCTGCATCACCTCCTGGAGTCCTCAATGGAAGGTGGGTAGAAAGGCTTCCTGGTTCCAGCCACTCTGTGCCACCAGCTTGCGGAACTGCAAGGCAAAATCCGCCGCCGAACGGGTACCTTGACAGAGGTTGAGGAGTTGCTCTGCAGCCGAGCAACTGTCACATGGATGCTGGATTATGGACCGAAATGCCCTTAGCAATCTGCCATACTCCTTTGTTGCCGGACCTTGTTGGCTCCAAGGCAGGACCAGCACTGAATCCGATTCGGGTGGGGAGTGGGCAAAACAAAGATCTATCTGAAGAAGAAACCCTTGACATCGATCGGGTGGTTGTCATATTTCTCCTGTAATGCAATTCTGAAGCCAGCAGAGGGTGCCGATGACTGTGGGGGGCTGGCAGGAAGCGAAACGGCTGCAGCAGGAGGCCGAGCTTGCCCGGACGGTGGAAGTTTTGACACCTGGAGTGCCAGCCAATCTACAGTGGGCGCTAGGTTCTTCAGAGCTTTCTGGCCGGCGATCAACCTCCATCAGGCACTCATTAAATACAGTGATGGGATCGGCAGGGTTGGGCTGAGAATCAGGATCCGTCTGAGCCGCCTCTGAGTCCATATTGCAGCTAAAATAGGGAGACACTGGTAAAAAACTGGTGTGCGTAATTAGTAGGTGGGTGAATGTGCAGGTGTGGTCGCATGAGCAGTCCGTGGGTGTAACAACTACAACTCCTTAGAGTGCACAATCACAAACATACATCCATCCATCACTATTACCATAATCATCTCTACCTCTCTTCTTAAGTAACTTAACTACATATACTTACAATATACAAATAAGGAGGTCTTTAACTCAAAGTTAAGCCATCACCAGTTGAACAGCTTCTTACACTAACTACCTCAGATGTCTGCTCCACCTTTAGAAGGCTGATGGGCCTGATGAAATACCTGGTAGTCATATCAGTGCTTAAGCACTTCACCAATGTGGTCCATCCCGTTGTGCTCACCCCATCTTCATCAAATGGTTTGAATAGTTTTTTTTTACACTTGAAATTCTGTTCAACTGCTATACACCAGATTGCCTACCACTGCAACAGGTCAGAAGAGGATATCATTGCCACTGTATTCCACTCTGCACTGATCCACTTGGATAATCACAACTCTTACATTAGAATCATCATTACTGCACATTGTCACAGTACTTTAACCATTGGATTTGTTGCACAGACTGAATTTATTCACACTGTCTATTTAATAAAGTACATTCATCTACACATTTGCACTTATCCATATATTTCCATACAATGTCTATTTTTTGTATATACTCACTTAAAATACTCACAATGTACAATATTACGAATACGCAACTCCCTTCTGTGTTCCACAGTTGATAATCTTGCAAAGCTTCTAATATCTTATTGTAGTTTTATTTATCTGTAAACAATTCTGTATTTATCTGTAAATAATACTGTATTGCACTTTTAGTTAGATGCTAACTGCATTTCATTGGCTTTGAAGTCATACTTTATAATCTACACAATGACATTAAAGCTGAAACTCATCTAATCTAACCCAATGAAACTGGAGGAGAACAGACAAACCCCCTTGTTTGTCTTTCAGGGCTGATTCTATATCAGCTCTGTAGAAGCTGTTTCATATGCAGAGATTCCAAAGTGCTGCCCTAGAGTCAGTCCACGGTGACCAGCAAGATATTTGTTAGTAGTTGTGTGATACTGCTACTTTTATCACTAATATTGTGTAACAGTGTAATTAACTGTAACAAGCACACGTCAGTAGTTGATGTAGATATGGCTATATAAAGCTGATTTAGCCAAACAGTTTGTGTTGCAAAAGCTCTCTAAAATGGTCTCTAAGGTCTCTAAAGTGAGGATCCAGGCTTCTGGTTGAGAAAGGTGTCACATGCACATACAATTAGCTGTCTCTGGAGGAGGGGAGGCTGTTCAGGGAAATGCCAACAGAAATGCAACATTGAACCATTCCCAGCCTTGCCATGGACAGATGGCACATCCAGAGCACCAATATATGTTATAATGTGATTTTTTTGTTAGGTCACAAGTTAGTTCTGTGCTTTCAAACAGGCCACTCTAAAAATAGTAACAATCCACCCACCCACAGGAATAGTTATGGTTTTCATGGCAGCCACCCTCCTCCACTCTGTTACCAGATCCCTTTAAGCTTCTCTCAGGAACACAACAGAGTACAGAATTCTGTGCCAGCATTGAAAAATATGCCTGGCTACCAGCCACCTATCCGATGACTGTTCTTATAAACATAAAAATAGTAAAGAGGGCAACATAATAGACAAAATTAGATATTATCCATACATGTACACTGCAGACAAAATAATTTCTTTGTTAAGAATAATTTTTGATTTGTATGCTACCAGCTGATACGTTAATGTAAGAATTTCTTATGAGAGTTCAAAATTAGTCATAAAAGGATTTCTCTCTCTTCCAAAGGTCCAATATGCTTATTACTGGGTCATGCTGATTGTGAACAATGTGAGCAAATTTGGCTGCTCTGCCAACAGGAGTAGAGACCTTTGGACCATTAGTGTTCGGCCAGCTTCCTGAAACCAAATACAATCTAATCTGCTCTTAGGCTGTGACTGGTCCGAGAGGAATGCTGTTCTAGTAAGAAAATAGAAAAAATAAAATAAACCCAACACAACCTTAACAGTTTCAGAAGTGTATTTTTGTTTAGATTCCTGATTATTAAAAATTGATTATGTTACTGATGTCTTAAAGCACTTTTGTAAGTCGCTCTGGATAAGGGCGTCTGCTAAATACTGTAAATGTAAATGTAAATGTAAAATATATGTAATGTGGGGACACCCCTGGTCTGTGTCACATGACACACACAGATTTAGCACCCAACCCAAGGAGCCAGGAGACCCAGAAACCTGACTGGTCGTTACAGACACCAGACCCTAGCTGCTTCTTACAGCTACCCGACTTTCTGGTCAGTACAGGTGCTTGACCCTTCTTGGTCATTACATATGCCTGACCCTTCATGGCCAATACAGACACCTGAACCTTCCTGGTCATTATTGAAGTCTGACCATCATTAGTCATTATGAGCACCAAACCGGACCTGGTCATTACTGATGCCTGAACCATTCTCGTCATTGTGGATGACTTGACTCTACATGGTTATTCCAGACACTTGACCTTAAATGGTCATTACAGATGCCTACTCTACCTGGTTACTGAGTGCTTGACCTTACCTGGTCATTCCCGACACCCGACTTTACCTGGTCATTACAGGCACCTGACCCTTCCTGGTCATTACAAGTGCCTGAACCTACCCAGTCATTATGGGTACCTGATCCTACCTTGTCATTACAGACATCTGTCTCTACCTGGTCATTATGAGTACCTGGATTTACCCATTAATAATCATTACAAGTACCTTGTCCCAATTGTTTATTATGGATATCCAGGCTAAGTCCGCGTGTCATGGCATGCAGGCCAAAGGTGCACACATATTACAATATAGTCACTAATAAACTGAAAATACAACACCTCAGAGCATATATTTTTCCAATGTTGAAGCATGTATTAAGTTTACGAATTGTTCTTAGTACTTTATGCACAAGTTTCTTGTTAATACACATTTCCTTAATCATTTGCTGTATGCCTAAACCAATTAAATAAGGCATAAAGTAAATAAAAAGCTACTTACTCTAGAGTTGTAAATGTGAGTTATTTTTAATTCCTATATGTGAGCTCTTTCCCCTGAGGAATTGCCATCTGTGCTTTCATAGTCTGGCTAACTCATTATGTGTCATGAGCGAGTTTGTAGGCCTCCACACTATTTTTGTTTGTAGAACAAGAAATGGCTTTTAACAAACTGTGAATCTGTGAGCTGAGTTAAAACCTGGGAGCACAATGTTAGGTTATACATCCACATGTGCATTAATCAGGAACGAGTTGACATGTTTCATACTAGCAAGCACTGGCAAAAGAGAAGCCAGATAACAGCAACACACAATTATTATTCACAAATAACAGATGGCAAAGTCTGGGTCCTGAACACCGAGGCATCGTGTTTGACCTTGTGTTGTGTGTGAAGCTGATTTAGTTCAGTTATAATGCTAGTCATATTAGTTTGAAAATAAAACTTTAAAGTAATAGAACCATTTTATGTCTGATACAAATGTTAACTAAACTGATAATGTTAAAGGCTATATTAACTCATTAATTCATATTACATCTTGGAGAACAGTGGGACCTCAGTTTCCTTTCAAATTTCTACTTTTGTGCCGGTCTATTCAAAAACCCATATTTTTAATGATGTCCACATGACATCATATCTCGGAGGACAAGATTTCCGCTCTGGGTAAAGCAAAACTGTCTTTCAACAAGACCCTGCATTTCATTGTGATTTATTTAGCACACATCCAGGAAGATGCAAGGTCTTTATGGTCTAAAATCAAAATTGTGGTAAAAAATTAAAGGAAAACAACAAAATTACCAAGAAATAATAAAATGCATATATTATATTATATTATATTATATTATATTATATTATAGTCTAGTATAGTACAGTAAAGTGTTGTTAATGTATTTACACTACTACTGGACCTCTCATATGTTTTATGTGATAGGATGCAACAAATTCAGTCGTTCCACAGTCAACTGACAGCTCTATTATAAGAAAATGGAAGTGTCACCGGATGTTGAAGCGCATATGCAAATGCATATGCAAAAAACTTTCTGCAGAGTCAAACACTACAGACCTCCAAACTCCATGTGGCCTTTAGATCAAAAACAGTGCACAGAGAGCTTCATGTAATAGGTTTCCATGGTTGAGCAGCTTCATCCAAGCCATACATCACCAAGTGCAATGCAAAGTGTCAGATGCAGTGGTGTAATGCACGCCACCACTGGACTCTAGAGCAGTGGAGGCGTGTTCTCAGGAGTGACGAATCACGCTTCTCCATCTGGCAATCTGATGGACGAGTCTGGGTTTGGCGGTTGCCAGGAAAACGGTACTTGTCTGACTGCATTGTGCCAAGTGTAAAGTTTGGTGGAGGGGGGATTATGGTGTGGGGTTGTTTTTCAGGAGCTGGGCTTGGACTCTTAGTTCCAGTGAAAGGAACTCTGAATGCTTCAGCATACCAAGACATTTTGGACGATTCCATACCCCCAACTTTGTGGGAACAGTTTGGAGCTGGCCCCTTACTCTTCCAACATGACTGTGTACCAGGGCACAAGGCAAGGTTCATACAGACATGGATGACAGAGTCTGGTGTGGATGAACATGACTGGCCTGCACAGAGTCCTGACCTCAACCCGACAGAATTAGAATTAGAGCGAAGACTGAGAGCCAGGCCTTCTCATCCAACATCAGTATGTGACCTCATAAATGCGCCTCTAGAGGAATGGTCAAAAATCCCCATAAATACACTCCTAAACCTTGTGAACAGCAATCCCAGAAGAGTTGAAGCTGTTCTAGCTGAAAATGGTGGACCAACGTCATATTAAAAGCTATGGATCAGAAATGGTATGTCTCTTATTAGAATATATGAGTCAAGGCAGGTGAGCAAATACTTTTGGCAATATAGTCTATGTCTAATACATTCCCAACTTCATCAGAATACCCCCATAATATTTTACCCAATAAAGTAAAAGCATTATTTAACAATTAGTAATCAATTTCAGTAAAGTAACAGTAAAGGCAAACTAAAGCTACATTAAATTGTATCCTCTGGCAAGTAGCCACAGTATGTATTCTGGTAACATTTTTCTCCTGTTAATAGAAAATAATAAATTTGGCAGAGGATACACTGCTCTACTTCACTTCATGATGCCCTTTTCCTCTGTCTCATCCATTATTTCTTTAACATAGTTCAGCTTGTTTGCCATAATTATTTTTACATGATTTTTACATGATAACAATCTTGTATTATTGTATAAAAGCCAGGGTAAAATTGCATAAAACACACAAAACATGTTGCTGCCAGCAGCTGAAAGGCATTAGCCGTTCCACACTATTGTTTTTGTATGCAGTCCTCTAAACTGGGTTCTTAGCCTGGGGTTTGATCTATGTGTGTAGGTATGTGTGGTCATGTGTGCACAGAGAGGATCTCATAGCAGTTGAGCAGTGTATTTATCCTCTTGTAATGTTCATTGGTATTCAGAGGCAGATGTAGTGCAATGATTCTTGGCAGCCTTGCTATTATTTCATTTCTTGTATATAAAAGGCGTGTCAAGGATTCGGTTAAATTGTTGCCGAGCTGTTTTTGGCTGAGCTGTCACAAAGGCTGGTGTGGAACGAAGCATACCAAGACAGAGAGGTAAAGATTTCAGTAAAGACATTGCCTCTCCCCTGAACGCACACCGAAACAACTTACATCACCAAGTCAAAGCAAAAACCACACAAACTCTGTAGGGAGACTAAAGGATTTATTCAACCAGATTGGGTGCAGAAAACCTTCAGCAAAACAGGATAATTTTGCTTTACTAAAACAAAAATTATATTTAAACAAGTCACAGGAATATTTTTATAGGTTAGGCATTAGGTGAATAGCACCACAGTAATTCCTAATAGGAGTTTTAGATGGAACTTGACATTAATAAACTACAACTACTGCTCGTTGATTACAAAAAAACAGCTACAACCCTCAGCAGTGTGACCAGTGTGTGGGGTTGGTTTTCCTCCAAAAGCACAACCTCATTAAGGAACATGAAATCATGAAATACCAGAACATTTTAAATCATAGGTCAACTAAATAGAATAGTGCACCAGAGTGGACATAGGACCCTGGATGATCTGATTAGATTCTGTAAAAAGTTATTTTAAAAACCTCCTGCTCTATATTATTTGACCTTATAGAATGTTATAAAGCAAAACCTAAGCACTGCTTTTCTGGCAACAGGAGGTTGTATGGTGTGTTAAATGAAGGGATGAAAATAATTGTGGTTTTCTTAAACAATACTTAATACTTTGTTTTCTATATTATATTTATCTCATTTTTTTCTGAGATGAAGCTAATTCAACAAAGAGTGTATATTTATCAGGGGTGGATTGTGGAGGAAACTGTAGCTTTGATAACTATATCTTTCTTGTAGGTTCATCTTCAATTTCAATATTGCAACCTCAAAGGTGAACACACAATACATGGTAATTTACTGCATGGCTGCAAGCAAACTTTAAATTGTCTCCCTAATAAACATAGCAAGATGCAGCAAATTACAACCCTGACAGAAAATGATTTTTTTCTCACATACCAAGTGTACATACTGCCATTGTTGCCCCATTAAAACACATTACTGCCTTTCTGTGCTATAGAAAATTCAGTACCACTGGAATGAATACATTTGCATGACACCTGAACATTAAAATCAAGAGTG
The DNA here is from genome assembly GCA_034780255.1 of Parotocinclus maculicauda. Taxonomy (NCBI): domain Eukaryota; kingdom Metazoa; phylum Chordata; class Actinopteri; order Siluriformes; family Loricariidae; genus Parotocinclus; species Parotocinclus maculicauda. The sequence goes on from JAUZSU010003082.1 coordinate 10,487, forward strand.
GAGTTTATAAGCCCAGAAAAGCAGAACCAACTCAATTACAATGTACAGTCGACTAGAATGCTGTATGCTTGCACACTTTAATAATGTAACCTCAGTTCTAAATGTGTATATGTTTTAAAATAGCTTACCTTGCATGAGTTAAATAAGATTTCTGTAATTCTGTGTAGGGAAGAAACATCCATAATTCCTTTTTTTCCCCAATACGAGCCATAATCTTGTTAACTGCCTAAGGGAAGGCAACAGCATTGCCGTATGTTTTTCCAAATCTTCTCAAGGTGATTTTTCAGTGCCTGTGCATGTATATATGATAATTAGCCTTGGCTTGATCTTTCCCAAAGTAGACACTATCAAGGCCGGACAGACGGAGTGAGTTTTGTTGAATGTCAGGTTGTGAGAGAAATAAGGCTTGATATTTTAAACATGAAGGTGAGATGCTAGTCAGCTAGCGACCTTAACAGCTTTCAGTGAACATATCAGGGATTAACCAGCATGGCCTAAACAACCTTTCCTCCCATATTGAAATATATTTTCCACTTGTGTCAAGGGCATTTTGAGATGGTGCGACTTTTATACAGGTGTGTGTATCTCTGTGTGGCAGCAATCCCATTTCATGTGTCAGGGTTTCAGTATACTTGTATTACTGTGACTGGCAAAGTATTTGGCACACCTGCACAGCAACTTATGACTTTGAGTTGAAAGAAAGAGAGAGAGGGAAAGAGAGAGATGAGTGAGCATGTGTATGTGTAAGGAAAACTACTCTTCTGCAAAAAGCTACAATTTTACTTTGAGTAATCAAAAAGGCAATGCTTAGAATGTCTTATCATGGTATAGGTCACTTCATCTCCCTATATATATGTTGGGCGTAACGTACAAAGTAACGCATTACAGTAATCCGATTACTTTTTTCTGTAACGCAGTAATGCAAAGCATTACCGTTAAATATTTTGTAATCACATTACAATTACTAACTTAATAAAAACTTACGTTACCTGCGTTACTC
>JAUZSU010003093.1:0-11484 GCA_034780255.1 Parotocinclus maculicauda
TGAACTTGTGTATGGATATAACCTTGTGTGGGTCACTGATGTGGCAACTGATGCAGATGGTGACGTTAAGAAGCCAAATAAACAAACACACTTTTACAGTTATGGCATTTAGCAGATGCCCTTATCCAGAGGAACTTACAACTTATAGTCTTACAATTCAAGCAATCTTAGGTTAATGGTCTTGCTTAAGGAGCCAACTGTGGCAGCTTTAACAGAGGTGAGATTTGAACCCTGGACCATCAGGTCCAGAGTCCAGTACCTTAACCTTAGGCTGTATAAATCACTGTGTATCAATAGTACATTAGTTATGGAAGAAAAATTGTCTAGCACCCCTAATTAAATTACATGGTTGGTTGAAAGCAGAAATAATTCTAGGATCAGAGACCAACCCTAACCCTAACCCAAACCCAAACTTCCATTTTAAAAAACAAAAAGAACATCTCCCCCCTTATTGTTGAAGGGACTCCATTTAAAAAGGAGCCAAACATGTCTATGGTTGCAGGTCTGAGAACTAATTCTAATGAGAAGTGATTCTAAATGAAAACGTCATATTTAAGGTTGTTCCAAATTTAAAACACTAACAAAGCCTGTAATTTGACCAGGTGTGCCAAAAGTTAGCCCTAGGCTGTATCCTCCAAGGTATTATCCAAAAAGTTGTGCTCACTGATCTTACACCATGCGATTTCAAAGCATGGCAACACCCAAGCATCCTGTTCCAAGCCCCTCACTGGATACATGGGGGTGATCCTTCTTGCTCACTACGTATAGATATAAATAGATATATAGATGACATATAATTACATGTTACTGCTACAGTTGCACTTGTTTGTTGTTTATGCAGACACAAGGATGTCAACAAACACAATGACTTGGAGAGATTTAGCATTTGCATTGGGACTTGACTGCTGACCTGCAGGGAATCTTCTCAGACGGCATTTGATTGACAGCGACGCCCTGCCACAATCTTACCCTGGGGCAATGCTCGCTGATGGTGTGAACATGCAAATGAAGCGGCGGCTTCAAGTGAAAGGAGCAATAATGTCGGAAAAATGTGCTTTGTCAAGCATATGGACGTACTTTTAAGGGGTTAAGCTTGCATTTTAAAGTTTGCATGGGATTAAAGTGTAAAATAAAAGTCATTATCTACTGTGGGGTGTGATGTGTCGATAATAGAAACAGACAGCCTTACGGTTAATGAAAACGCCAGGCACTGTAATTACAATCAAAGATCAAACAAACTTCAGTATTTATCCCATCTGGTCAAGAACTAAATTAAGGTACAGATTTTTATTTTATTGACCTGGACATGATCATGAGCTTACGATATATTTGGTGCTCATATTGGTGTGGTACGGTTTGTTTTTGCAGTGTTGTAGTATTTTGTCAGAATTTTGTAGTTCTAAGCCATCTGGCCTCCTATCAAGCTGATTTTCAGTGGAACACCGAATCAAAATAAGATCATGCTTACACACACTCTTCACTTTATTATGTAAACCTAATTGTTTCTGTATTCATTGTCCATTTTATCAGCTCAACCTACCTTATATTTGTACTTTGTAATTATGCAATTACAGATTTTAGTCCATCTGTTTCTCTATATACATCTAGTCTCTTTTATTCTGCTCTCTTATGGTCAGGACCCCCACAGGACCAGCGCAGATCAGGTCCAGTTTAGGTGGTGGATCATTCTCTACAGTGTGTTTGCATGCACTTAATAATCTGATAACTGCAAAAAAATCTACTTTGTTCCAGTAAATGAGTTTACATGTACTGGGGTAATCAGATAATGGAATCCTTCAGCTTTACATGACTTGGGCTATAACTGGATTTGTACTATAAAACCAGTCTCACAGAAATATGTGATGAACGTAAAAACGTATTCTAAAAAAAAACATTTTAAACCTTTGTACAAACTGCTTTTTAGAATTTACACAAAGTGTTCGATAGTTATTTCACAAGTTTAGTTTAGGATGGTTTAATTCCGGGGTTGCCAGATCTCCCAGGAAAAAATGCCAGAGACAATAGAAAAAGAGGCCAAAAAAGCTAAGTCATTACAATAACATTAGGCAACCTTGTTGCATGTGCAGACTGAGTAAACCGATTGAAATTGAGTAAACGAGTGGTGTGTTAGTGTGTTGTGCTGACATGAGTGGATCAGACACCATAGTACTGCTGAAAAAGATGGACTACATCTGTAATTGTTGAACTACAACGTGTGACTATATGGTAAGTGGAACTGATTAAATGTACAACGAGTGTCGAAACAACGAGGTGTATCTAATAAAGTGACTGTTAGGATCCTAACTGATAGTGTCAGACTGGTAAGACAGATTTTCATCCCACTGATCCCATCATGTCCGAAGCCCTCCATGTCATTGTCCTTTAACTACATATACCACTCACCCCAGAAATCCAGACCTTTGGTGCTTAATCCCAAGCAAATCTTAATCTCTTTGCACCTTAACGGGACTAATGAGAGTCTGCCACATCTGGTTCTGTAATTGGACAGCCAGCTGTGACCCCTCCCGGCGATGGACCAAAACAGGCCCTAATTTTTTACTGGCTTTCCTAACAGAATGCAGACCCCAGACCCTCGCTAGGCATCTCAGCGTTGTGAGAACGTCCAGCTACGCTAACTACGCAGGGGTCAGTTCTGGAATAATGACCTCAGCAGCCTCACACTCTGTCCAATTAGAGCGCAGAACACTTCAAAAGGTCAGTCCTTCATCCCAGCAAGGCACAGTGGGGAGAGAAGAAAGGCCTAGAGGAACTGAAGAGCCCCTCTTTAAGAGTTTAGGCCTGTGCAGGGGGGTATTTAAGTTTCTAATAATGGGGCGATGGCGTGTGTGGGGTTGGTGTGTGTATAGAGGAGGTTTTTATAGGGATATACAGGGTAATAGGGCTTTGCGAGTTGGAATTTGTCAGTTGTACGGTCTAGTCTAATGACATTCTGTCTTAACTCAACAGGAATTCCTTGTAGAACCCCAATCTGTGAGGATTAACAATACAACCGTGGGATGCTAAAGTTTTCACAGGCCTGAATGCTGCAGCTCGTTTTCAATGTCGGAGGTTTATGGAACGTCTTGGCTCATTTTAGTTGTACTGATTCAGTTTTGTTTGGTTTAGTACATTGTATCAGCCATATGTGCAAGAACAAAATAATTGCAGTTTACTGTATATTAAGGGTTTTGTGATAGGGTGATGATTGTTAGCCCAGATTCAGAGGTCAAGACCCTGCTAAAGATGGTTATCTTCACTTCTTGGGAACTGTCAATACACAACAATAAAGAAAATGTGCAACTTGTTATACATTGTTATCATCATCTTTGGAAACAATTTTATTCTCAGTTAAAATAAGATCAGATTCAGGTTGGGTTTTACAGAATAAACAAGGCACTTGTCTATTCTAAGTGGTCTAGAGTGTTTTTTATTTTGGGAGGCGAAACATAACCAGAGTAGCCAGATGAAGCCCACAGCAATACAAGAAGTTTTGAATCTGGGCTCCGTGTGTTTTATTTTATTCACAGCAATTAACTAGCAATTAAAATCCTCATCTTTATGGCCATTTTCCGCTAATCTCTTTTTTATCTAATATGCATTCTGGATACGACCATAGAAATGGCTGTTTCCAGCAATTGGCTTTTAGGTCCAAGAGACAGCAGCTGCTTCATTCCTTTACTTTTAGGAGAACATTTCAAGTCAAGACACGATCTAGAAGACCAAAGGTGACTTTGCACTGGAGGAACTATTTCAGATATTTGTAGAGTCTGATCATTGAAGTGGGCATGTAAACGGCATACTTTGATTTCCCAGATTGAATTAAGGTCTTGAAACAGAGAGCTGGATTTTACCCCAGTAAGATATCTCAGCGCAGGTATTCCTTTAGTCGGATTTCATTCGACTTTCTCAGTATGCGCATTCATGCAAGCGTAACCCGACCCTTTGCCAGGTCTGCTTTTAAGAGATTTCCTTTTGGGCTTTTTCTCAGTGAACACATGAATGTTTCTTCTTGTGGGATCTGGCAACCCCACAATTAGCAGCAAAGCAGCTACCGAACACTTTTGTGGAGACTTTGAATTGTAGTATATTCTCGAGATTATTTAAATTAAGAATTTTATTCTTTAATAAAAATATTTTTGTTGATGTTTACATCACTGCTTTCTGTGAAACTTCATGAGACTTTCATAGTTTTTAGAACTGTACCCGCTTTGTTGAATAGTAGTAGTAGAATGCCATGTATAGGAACTTTTAGCTCCTACTTCAAGGTAGGTACTTTACTCAGCATAGGGATAGGGACCCTAAGAGACATAAGTACGCATAATGATTCCTATATATTATATAAATATAGTGATTTTGAGTTGTCTAAGCGACTTGCATCACTACTGCATACCGCACAAAAACTACACACTCTGGAAGGAAGGAATAGTTCCTCTCAAAGTAGTCCCTAGAACTATTTTGTGCAAAAGCTCTTTAAGGACCGTATTTAATAGACGCATTCATAAACTGGTCAGGTACGTAAAGCAAAACCCTCACTTCACTGCTTAATTAAATTACATGTTCACTTTCCAGCTTTGGACACTAACACAATCTGGCTGTAAGAGCAATCTGAAGTCAACTTTACCTGCAAATTCATCACTAAAAAGTGCGGGAATTTCCTAAAGCGAGAATACTAAGACCGTTAGACGCAGCAACTTTACTGAGATAAACTTAATCCAAAACTAAGAAATTTATCACTCTAAGCTCAGTGTTTAGTGCAGATATATGATACCTGGTTTACACTATCATTTGCCTTAGTCAACGATAGCAAAATGCTCTGCTGGCTCTGAACTCAAGGGCTTTACTCTCTGCTGACTCGAGAGATATTTGACATTTAAAGTGAATCTCTAAAACCTCGACTTACCCATCATACACACGCAAACTTGCAGACACTGCTGACATGCTCAATTACCCTTGTTTCCCCAGACCATCCCCCTGGGGTTCTTAGCGACCCTGTAGTAACGTGCACACACATCGTTCCTTAATCTTCACATGGGTCAAACAGGCAACAGTGTGTCGACATCCAGGCATCGGCCCGTGGTTTCATCCATCTATCCATTGATACATTGATGTAGTGATCCATCTCCTGTACTGCACACAGAGCTGTCTCTCTTGGGTTTGGTGTCAGGTGTTGGAATGTGTTTATTGTATAAGGACAGGGGTGATAAGTGTGATAAGTGAGTGCCAGAACTGGCCTCACTGCATTCTGCCACCATGCAGCGAGAGCCCAGCATTCTGTCACAATGCAGTCACTTACATACATGATCCATTCACATACGCACACAAACACATACACATGCGCATGCAGAGCGCAGACCCACACTGAGGCAAGACCTCCAATAATGACCCTCTGTGTGTTGCTGGGGAAACACATCATTTTGGGGGCTTGACCTGTGATCCCCCCTTTCAACCTCACTCCTCCAGACCCCTTAATACCTTCCTGTCTCCATCCGAGCAGTGTTGGGTTCATACAGGGCAAGGGTCAGAAAAAAAGTTCATCCTGCCATGCAGGTCTTGTTGCTAAATAGGGGCTTTGTTATATTTTAACTCAGGGGAAAAAAGAGTAGAGAACGTCTTACTGTCACACCTCTTAGTTAAAACACATGGTCGTTTCAGCTCATGATGGTATGTTCAAGAGCAAAAGATTGATGGGAAAACACAAATGAAAACTTTCTTTGCAGGGGCAACACCGTAAGTGACAACAAACACAGCGAGGCGTCTCTCAGCAACTCAAAATCGCTTGATGGAAACCAATGGGAAAGGCTACTATTGGACAGTTGGTCATATTTTTTATAAAACATATTAAAGTGCCACAGAGACTGGCAAGAATTAGTAGGATATTATGTAAATCTCCATGTACAGTACAATGATCCACTGGGATGCAAAACTCGCATCTGGATAGCACAGAGTTTGGTATGTTCTCCTACTAGGCTGCCACCCACCACCCAAAACATGCCAGTAGAAACTAGAGTCTGTTTACATGCACTTAATAATATAATAATAAATATATTTCGTAGATTATATGGAGTCTGAGGGTCTGAAGGTCTGAATAATTGAGAATGAAATCCAATAAAGAGAGCTAGATTTTATTTCAGTAATTGGATTTTTCAGCACATGTATCCCTTTAGTCGGATTTCAATAGATCTGCACATGCATGCAGTTGTAACCTGACATGCGACTTGGCTTTTTGGGGCCTTTGCCATTGACTTGGTGGTTATTTTTCTCAAAGGATCTGGCAACCCTGAAATTAAATGCAGCACAGAATTAAACTTAGCGAAACAGCTACTGGAATTTTTTTGGAGACTCTGAAACCCAATATATGCTTCAGGAAGTGAAGAATTTATTTATTTTATTAATAAAGTTTGAAGTTTACGTCAGAAACTGATATTATTGGCTGGTTGCAAAGTTGAAATCTGATTACTTGTGTTGCAGTACCGAAGGTAATGTTAATGATAAACAAAACTTTTTTCTATTGTTACTAAATATACATTTAAACAATCCATTCAAATATAATAAATTATTTTCTCAACACACCTTAGCTATCAGTGAAAAACAAGTTCTTGCTCTTTTCATTCAGTATGCAAACATTTAACACGTTTAATTTTCAATAGTCTGATGTTAAGATTGCAAGTGTGAATTTTTGCCAGCTTGCTATAATTTATGATTTCTGCAAAATCTGGAATTATGCTTTTTGGTTTTGTGAGGCACCTTGAATTTCTTTGCAGGACTTCAGTAAAGAAATAAAACACTAAACTGAACGTAAATTAATAATAAAAAAAATGATGTATACTGAATGATAATGAATGTAAAGTGAGTTACTAACAAATTAACTTTTTTAAATAACTAATTTCTTCTATTTATTGTATGATGGAAAAATGAATTATGAATTACATGTAATTTATGAATGACATTTCTTTTATTTATTGTTTTATGATGGAAAAAATCTTAATCTGGTCTCAGTCATTTTCCTATTATATTATTACAAAGTGTATTTAAACCCATTGATCAGATCACTGACAAAGTCTGATTTTTTTGCAGTTAACAGATTATTAAATTTTTCGTAAACTCACTCAGTTATCTATATACTGTATAATTACCCCTAAACGTGAGTTGCAATAAGTGAATGGGTGATAACCTGAAAATGACTGTCATTGGAGCGTAATTATTAGGTCACACAGAGACAATTTCCTTAGTCATCCATCAACATGGTTAAGAACAATACTGAGCTCTTGTCAGATGTCCTTTAAGCCAGTTAAAGCCACTGGGAGAAGTAACATAAGGTGTGGCTTGAAACCTCTCTTGATTAACTTTAAATGCTGACAGAATGCTACGTCTGCATAACTGTCTGGACAAATGACAGACAAGAAGGTATCTGAGGAATTAAAATAACAGAGATAAGAACAATTAGCAAGCCGGTAAATTACCATGTTAATGCATATGTAAACGATATCGAAAATGGGCATTCGCGCATTCAGCTAATCCCATAATGTTCCAGGCTTAGAGAGTGAAATGGGTTTTGAACCTCATTAACCTGCAGTAGGAGCACATTAGCTTTCTTGGAATGAAGAAGAGCTCATTTGTCTTTTCTACATTCATGCTGGTGTTTTGACAGCAGATGTGTGAATGTACCTTCATCTCTGAAGCCATGGTCTGCTAGGCTTCAACTGCATACAAACATTATTTTAAGTTAGTGTTTCACAAACCCACAGACCATCACCTCAGAGGAGGATGAGCCACTTCTTCATCAACAAATCCACCAACATCAACAGCACCAGAAATAGCAGCAACAACATCATAACTGGGGTCAAATATTAATATTCTAGCCCCACACTATGGTGTCACTGGTCATGGGTTGTGCCATTCTCAATAGGCAGCATCTGAGGGAAAGGGTCTGTTTAAGAGATCATCTGCCAGGGCTGCAACAGTGACCCCTGCAGGCCACAAGATGGATTAGTGCAAAACCAACAGTAAGTGCATTTCCATGATCTAAATAATAAAATAATTTCTGCTGTTATCCTGTTATTGAAGCAGTCATGTAAACAGCACACTCCAATCTAGAAATCAGATTTGAAAAAACTGATAAAGAGAGCTCGATTTTAGCTCTGTAATCGGATTTCACTGTGCAAGTATTAGCAAACTGTTTTCTCCGTCTCACAGAACTGTTGTAGAAGCGGCAAGCAGATTTAAACATGGTCGCCAGTTCCTCTTATTCTTGATTCTTTGGGGCTTTTTCCACAAACCTGTGTTATTTTTATAGTGGGTTCTGGTAACCCTGAAAGTAAATACAGCATCTTGCCCAAACATATACCAAACACTTTTGTGGAATCTCTAAAATGCATTTTATCAGTCAGTATATGTTCGAGGAAATAAAGAATCATATTATTTAATATGCACGTTCATGTCACATTTTTCATAATCTGAAAACCTGAGTGGGGCAGCACGGTGGCTGAGTGGTTAGCACCTCTGCCTCACAGCACGAAGGTCGCCAGCGTGGAGTGAATTGGGATCTTTCTGTGTATGTCCTCCCCGTGCCTGCGTGGGTTTACTCCGGGTGCTCCGGTTTCCTCCCACAGTCCAAAGACATGCACGTTAGGTTAATTGGTCTCTCTAAAAGTGTCCCTTAGTGTATGAATGTGTGAGTGCATGTGTGTGTGAGTGTGCCCCACGATGGATTGGCACCCCATCTGGGGTTGTTCCTGCCCTTGCGCCCAGAGTTGATGAATGAATGAATAAATGAATGAATGAATGAATGAATGAATGAAAACCTGAGTGCATGTAAACTCATTGATCAGATTACTGACAAAATCTGATTATCTCCAGTTCCTGGATTATTACTAACACACTCAATGACCACCAGCAATTACACCAACAAGAATGACTCCTCCCCCGGCAAGAGCACCGCTAACAACAATAACAACACCACCGGATCCACAATGTCTTTGATATGAATGGCCTGTGATGTTCTTAAGGGGGTCCCATTCTACCATAAGGAGGAGCTGTGAGGCGTGACAAAGTGGAATAAAGTTGGTGCATATGTAGATCCAGAAGAAAGGTAAAATCCAACATTTAGAATGAATAAATGCACAAACATTTCTGGTTTTAAGAAAAAAAAAATCTTCTAAACTATTAGCGCCCATTTTCAGAACCTCTCGGGTCAACCTTGGCATTGTTTTCCTCCATCTGGCCATTGTGTGTTTTAAACAAGCTCTGGGAGAGAAATTTCTAGATGGCAGCCTCACTCAACACTTGGCAGGACAGTGTGTGTTCTGGTTATGCCAGACCTTCACAAGTTTGCTTCCATTGTGTTTCTTTATCACCCGCATTCACACAAGAGTCTCACACTGTTCCTATTTATCTCTCTTTTAATGCTAACAGCTCTGATAATCTCCGAGCTTTCACTCGGGTTTGCGCAGGACTTCAGGATGTGCCCGTCTTTTCTCTTTATTATTGTCAGCACTTTGCTGTGTCTCTAAAACACTTTCCTTTCAGATCTCCAAGATAAAAGCTTCTCTCTCTACCTGTGGCTATCTGCGGCTCTGGTTTAATACGCTGAGCGCATTAAAACATGCCCACCAAGCTTTCGGGCCCATAAAGATTCCTGAGTGATGACACGGCTCGTAATCCAGCCATTAGGGAAGTGGAGGCGAGCGCTCCATTCCACAGGATCAAACACTGCAGGATGTGTAGCTGCTTGCCACCATCCAGAGCAGGATTTAGTGCATCTGTGAGAGAAATGTGTGTACCTGTGTGAAAGAAAAAGAAAATTTAGAGAGGTTAAGAAGTACCTGCTGGCAGATGTGAGTGATGAGTGTTTGAGGAACCTTCTTTTTCCTGTCTTATGAAAGGTCTCATCTTTTGTCTGGAGGTGGTGCAGAGATTTCAACACTCCTGTGAGCTCGGCTACCTGACAAACTGACGTGATTAATGTGCACCATATACAAAAGGCGAAAGAGAGAGGGAGGAGAAAGGCACAAAGTAAAGAGGACAGTGTACATGAGAAGGTGTGTATTTATACAGCGCTAAAGCATTTTACCTTTGTATTTGTACGCCAGATAAATGATTATAAGATCGCTTCCTGAGTACGGACTTCCAGTGGCTAAAATACTTTTGAAATGTTATCTAAAACTCTTCGATAATGTCTACACCTTTGTAACTAGCACATACACTGCCACGATAAGAGGATACATTATTGTGAGTAGCATTAGGTAATTACTTAAACCAAATAAAGCCCTGGGTTTACCCTGCCCATGACATGAGCAGATATTTCAGAAGAGAGCAGGAAACGGAGAAGTGTGCAGGAAGTATTCACAAGGCTGAAACTCAAGGCTTCAGGTTGAAACAAACTGCTCATGCTTAAGTGTCTCCTTGTGTTTATTGCAAACTCACTATTTTGTTCACTCACTTTATGGGACAATGTGGGACAAATGAATTGATACTGGAGTAAAATACAATAGAGTACAATATTTGCGGCTCAAATAGTATTTGTGTTGGGGTTTTGAACTCAAAAGCACCACTGGAGACACTGTGTACATGCAGAGAGTGAAAAAGAGAATGAGAGAGAGTGAGAGAGGAAGAGAGAGAGAAAGAGAGAGCGAGAGAGAGCGAATGAGAGAGAGTGAGAGAGTAAGAGAGAGAGAGAGAGAGCGAATGAGAGAGAGTGAGAGAGAAAGAGAGAGAGAGAAAGAGTAAAAGAGAGAGAGAAAGAGAGTAAGAGAGAGCAACAGAGAGCAAATGAGAGAGAGTGAGAGAGTAAGAGAGAGAGAGAGAGAGAATGAGAGAGAGTGAGAGAGAAAGAGTAAGAGAGAGAGAGAGAGAGTAAGAGAGAGCAACAGAAAGCAAATGAGAGAGAGTGAGAGAGTAAGAGAGAAAGGGGGGGGGGGCATGTACAAAATGGGAATATGTCATGTGGGACAGGGTTAAAAAACAACAACAACAAAATAGGAAACAGAGAAGAACATAACATAAAACAGGGTAAGGAAAACTTAAAGCAAGGTCTTCAAGGCAGAAAGTGACATATTTAATTAATAAATACATCAAATAAAAATGACTGAAGAAAGATGGCAAGTGTGAATTATTATTAATAATAAAAAGAAATATATAGATAATAAAAAATGGAAGAAAATCTAAATAAAGAAACATACAGGTGCAAAAGAAGGCATGAAGAACAAAGAAAGTAAGGGCTGCAAAGCTGAAAGTAAGAAAATAAATAAATAAAGAAAGAAAGCAAGTAAGAAAGAAAGAACAAAAGAACAAAAGAAGTAAAGGCAAGAGTAAAAGAATGATAAAAACATAAAGGAAGATAAATCAAAATAAAGAAAAATGAAGACGTGAAAGAAGGTAAGAAGAATGATAGAAGCTACCCATGCCTCATTCCGGGGGGACAGCGAGAGATTGTGTGTGTGTGTGGTGTGTGTGTGTGTGTGTGTGTGTGTGTGTGTGTGTGTGTGT
>JAUZSU010003104.1:0-11484 GCA_034780255.1 Parotocinclus maculicauda
CACTCTGGTGGGACTGGGTTCTGTTGATGAAGACCAGTAGAGTGATGCTGAGGTGGAGGAACATCTAAGTGTGTGGTACACCGGTGGCAGGCATATGCCCTGGGTGTGATGAGAGTCCATAGCAGGGCTGAGTGTAGGGGTAGCTGTTGCAGAGGCAGGATATTATTTTGTGATCTCCCCTCCCCCAGATGCAAGGCGAGTGGGGTCTTGAGCTGGCACTACCATATCAGACTGCTGTGCCACCCGAACACCCAGCAATTCTGATATGAGTAACAGTTTAGTGTTTTATGTAGCTGTTTACCACCATTTTAAATATATATTTGTCCACTTGTCTAAAATGGTGAAAGCTTTTGTTCTTGGTGCAGCTGCAGTGCTTGTATAATTCATCATCTTGCTGTTTTCTACAAATATAATGCTTTAACAGATGTACCAGAAGTACCAGTGGGCAGAACAAGTGTCAGTCCTAGCTAGCTACCACCTCCCTCTCTGTGTCCTCTTCTCCTCCCCTCCCCTTCGTTGTTTTGTGCCACAGTACTACTCAGTAGTGCTGATTCAGACAGGCAGACCGGGAGCTTCAGACAGAGGAATAAAAAGCAATACAGGAGGCAGAAAGACAGGGACTCTGGCTTCTCCGTATTGCTCTACTCTCTCCTCACCTGCTATGTGGCTCCTGGACTGGATCGTCTCACTCAACACAGCTGTGGTGAAGCTGGCCAGTGGTCTCAGGTGTGTGTGTGTGTGTGTTTGTCAGACTATAGCAGAGTATTAAAAGAGGCTGCAGCAGTGGGATGGTGCTTCTTTCTAACTTATTGATGAGCCAATTTATTTTTAATTAGAGAGCATGCTCTGGCTGCTAGTATGCTGATCGTTGTGCTTTACTTCCTAATCAATTGTACCTGGTCTTTTTTTAATGCACAGCATCTTGTGAATGTTTACAGTGCTTTGTCATCGTTAGAGCAGGCATCTGATTTGGACAGCCAGTTAACCTGCTATGTAAATCATGTTGTAATTACTCTGAACAGAGAGGTCAACAGAACACATCGTTAGCACTTATATCATTTTTCCAGCAAATATTCAAGCACTGGCCCAATAGCCTATGCTGACATGTAGTAACTGATTAAACACTCTGCAGCTTGGACAACATTTGCTGGTCTGATCTTGTCAAATCATGTTTGATAGCAGTCCTGTGGTTTAGTTCAATGTAATTTCAGTTTGATACTGGAACTGGATTGGTGTGTCCATATACCATGAAATACTCACATCATGATACGCCATGCCAAATAATTTACAGATCCAAAGATTTTACGAATACATAAATATGCAGTGTTCCCCACTACCCAATTCTGAATTAGGTTGCAGTACGTTGCCTTAGAGCCAGGGCTTCAGTTATGTAAGCTCCTCAGCTGCACCACTGGACTACAGAGAGATTACAGCACCTACTAAGGCCATGTGGAGATGCTTTAAGAGTAGCACACATTACAGATGAAGCAGTGTCTGAGAATAAGTTTTATTCCTGAGTGGAGTCTCATGGTTAGCTGACTGTATGCACTGGCACTTCAACCCCATTGTAGTGACCATTACAACAAAAAACTGTGGCTAATGGATAATTTAACTTGTTTGTTTTAAAGCTAGAACAGCCTGATATTGACTGATGGTGCTTTAGTTAAATATTGGGGGTTTTGTTGTTGTTTTTGTTCATATATTTATTCTTGGTTCACCGTCCTCAGATGCATTCAGTGCAACTTTGTATATAACACAATAATTTTACTGCTTTGTGTTACATTAATGATGCCTCATTATGAGTGTGTCATACATTCTTTATCACAGTACAGTTGACCTTGATATCTGCAGTTCAACATTGCGGGTTCAGCCAGCCGCAGATCAATAATGTGAAAACAAAGAGGAGTAGAGGTAGGAACTCTTCTGAATATTTGGAAGACCGAGTCTGATTTGTACTTCTGATGTCATGTGGTAGAAAGTCTTTTGGTCAATTGAGCCCAAGATAAAACTTTTTTAAAATGATGATTGGTGACAACCACACGTAGACTAGCATACACAATAAGAAGTGTAGCGGTGACAACCTTGTGTTGTAGGAGTGTTTTTCTTAAGCCAAGACTAGGCTGTTGGTCAGTATTTAACTGAAAATGGATGCTGACACTTTCAATGTCAAAACTCTGGAGAAGAATGGAAACGTGGATTCATGTCAAAAAGGGTTTTTAGACTTGGAATGTTTGTACCTACGAATGACGGCTTTTTTGTTACACACTTCATGTATACACAGAGAAATCTGCAGATTCAGGGTAAATGACAAGTGACAACAGGTAAGTGATATCAACGCTGTGTTCTTTGCACTTGAAGCTGAGAAAAAAGAGAAAGAAACACGTCAGCTCCTTTTGTCATCTACCAGTACCTTCAAATTATATTAAATGTCGTTCCAATAACACAACCCGGTTTGCATAGTTATTTAATGAAATATGACAGATCATTACAGATATGGCCCTTTGCATGACATTACACTATTTATGCATATTTTATCAGAACTTTTCTCTCTATATGGGTTTCCTTCTATTATTGTTGCCATCTCCTGTCTTGGCCTCTTCTCATTCTGCATGAGTGCTTAACCTTATTTGTAAATGATGCAAGTAAGTAGAAAATAAGAGACTGAGATCGTTACATACTCCTGCTTAAGACTTACACCCGTATTAACTAATGCACTTAATATTTGTATCCATGCCTGCACGCTGCCAGTAATGCAATGCCAGAAAGCAAATGTTTTCAATCGTTTGAAATTCATTTTCAGTAAGATCAAAGTGCAGTAAGAATCAAAGTTATGCAAATCAGAAGCCAAGCAATTTTGTAGCATATAATGGGATTGGAGGATGGTAGGACCAGAAATGCTTTGTTAATCTTGGAATACTTTAGGGCACTGTACTGCAGATCAGCTTCTGTAAATCAGTTTCCTTGGGTCTTATGTCTTCTGCTAACTTCCCTCTCAGCGACTTCTTGATAGGAAGCAGTGTAAGCAGCAGGCATGTGCAATAATCAGTGCTAATATCTCACACCATGCTGTGGGCGCACTGAATGTTATTAATGATGCATTTTGAAAACACCACTGGGTTGGTAAGTATTTACTGTATATACATGTGGTGTTATTGGGAATTCGAGATTTCAAATGTATTTCTATAGCGCTTTTTACAACGGAGCATTGTCTTAAAGCACCTTTTTAGGTGTTTATTAAATAAATACTTAAGTATTTTAAAATAATAGTAAAATTAAGTAAATAAATGACAAGTTGTTGAAAGCACATCGTCTCCTAATAACTGAATGATGGAGGGAGTTCCTGCACTCTGGTGGGACTGGGTTCTGTTGATAAAGACCAGTAGAGTGATGCTGAGGTGGAGGTGTGTGGTGCTGGAACTGGAACATCACTTCGGAGAGAAAAGAGAAAATGTAGTTACTTATGGGGTAGTCGCACTGAGTCTATTATCAATCACCGATGCCATGTGCTTTGTTCCAACAGAAAATTATCCAGATTTTAAGTGTTTGTCTGGGTTCTCTCATAAGTGTTATGCTTATGAAGATAGTTTGTGCAAGTAAGCTCATCAGACCTATATAGCTTTTTATAACACACAATTTCCAACATAGATCTGGTTTTAACTGGGCGGGGATATTTGTCTGCCATCCTAGAATAGAATCAAGTTAGAATTAGTAATATATTATGAGTTTTATTAAACCTTTAAGCTCCAGTGGGCACCAGTATAAAGTGACTTATGTCTTTTAGACACTTTTAGACAAGTAAAATATATTTCCGTTGCCGACTGGAAACATATTTTAAACCCAACTTTATTCTCATATTGGCTTAAACATCATGAACTAAAAGTGCCTTCGTAACTACTCTATTAGCCCTAATATAGGAGCTTGTGAAATTCATGTGCGGATAGCTCAACCGCAGTCCTACTGCTGGCCAGCTGAGATTGTACTTCCTAGAATATTAGCTAGAACTGCAGTCTTGTGTTATAATAAGCTATAGATAATTATTAAATAACACAAACAACCTTCATAAACATAACACTTATGAGCGTACTTGGCGTTTGGTTCATTTTCAGTGAGGTAAAATAGCTTTCGTTAGGTTCGTAAAGGTAGCAAAACAGAATCTAAATCCAAATCTTCATCTGTGCGCCACTGATTTTTTCTTTAGGTTCTCGATGTAGATGTTCAAATTTCACAGGTCGAATTTTAAAAGTTGAATTTCCTAAAGATGAAATGTTTAACTTGAAATTCTAAAATGAAATAAAAGCACTGGAATAATGACAACTGAATTATTAGTATGAGAAAAAATGAATTAATATAAATATTGCACAGATAAAATGTACGACATGGTAATTCATTAAGCTTTTTCATTCAACTCTGTAATTTTATTAAAACAGCCTCCCTAGCATGCATAAATGCAGTCCCCAATGAAGGCTTTTAAGGTCACAACACAAGCATAGCATCATTTAAAAACAGGCAGAACTGAGATTCATCTGACTAGAATGAACCATGTTTCCAGTCATGAATACTACAGTTTTTGCCCACTATAACCGGGGACCTTTGAGCAGGCCTCTTGCGTGACACTATGCTCCATATGTTCATGGTATGCAGTTTCCTTCCGCAGGAGTCTAAACTTATTACCATCTTAAACACACAAAGTGACTCATTTTTGTCCTGGGAGTTTACATGGTTAGGTTGAGGTACTTATGAGGTACTTACTCTCAATCTTATGTGTGAGAAATTCTGATTCAGCCCAGTAATGAGGTACAGGGAGGTACGGGGACAGACAGAGAGAGGACGAAAGATTAAGGGGATTATTTTCTTGTCAAGGACTTGGGACTTTACCTTAAGAGCTTGGTGATTAGAATATTTTTGTGTAAATTTTGGTTACATGCACTATAAGGACAGTGTTTGTGACAGCCCACAGTTCCTATGCCTTACTTTACATTTGGGATTAGGTTCTGTAGTATTCTGTAGAAACTTTCCTTCTTTTTGACCAAACCCACCGTAAGCCTGGTTTTTGCTTCTCTGTCACGCCGACGCAAAGACAGAGTCGCCGCGATGCCGTCATTTTCAGTTTATAGTCCTGTTAAATATTATACAGTATATTGTATATTGTCTTGTATACAGAACGGACCGGAAAATGATGTAGACCAATCACAGCCTTGTAGTCCACGTTGCTGCATTGCAGGACGTGTAGTTATTAAATTTTGAAGGTGCGTGTCGGGCGACGTAGCGGCCCTGTGGAAGGGGTTCAACTTCGTCAACGTGACATAGAAGCATAAACCATGCTTAAGCCATTGATGAGCTCTGTTCTCCTTTCCTTTGACACCAGAATCTGTATGTGGTTAGGTACTGGTGAAGGTTTTCTTCAGCCATGCATTCCATAGAAGTGGTTCATTTTTAGTGAAGGTAAATATTAATGTTTGTTACACAATGACATTTAAGAGAATTGTGCGTATCGTGTTTAGGCATGCCGTGCATAGTAAAACCCATTGAGGAATGGCTTACAGAATTTCCCACAGATTTCCGAACCCAAACAACATGTTTGGTGTGCGACTAATATGAACTCTTTAATGGAAAACAAACAAACAAGGTTAAAGAGGATGAACGTAGACAGGCAGAACAGAGAACTAATGCAAAAAAGTGTAAAGCTATTGCAAGGAAAATGGAGCCGCATGGAGGGTGGAGAAGTGAGCCAGATTAAGAATAAGAGTGAAAAGGAAGCAGCAGAATCACAGATACATAAGAAGTGAGAGAAGGAGAGAACCATGCGGCTCTCAAGGAGGAATGAGGAGGAGGCAATGTTTTTCACCTGCAATGCAGTGCCAGTCTTCTTCGGCCAATTAGAATCCCCGTCTGGAGGAGTAGGGGTGGGTTTTCAGTGCTGATGCCAGCAGAGCATGCTACAGCGAGAGAGAAAATGTGATTGTGAAAGTGAGAGAGTGGAAGATGTTTATGACAGCGAGGAGGGAGGGAGGGAGAGAGGGAGAGTAAGAGAAAGTAGCGTCTCACTGCTTGTTGCTCTATTTTAGTGAGTGAGTTGCAGCCGCTGCTTTCAGTTCATGGCTCTGGCTCTCACCTGCGAGCCTTGGCCACCTCCATCTCTCATGGGAATTCGAGTGTCCTGTAGGTAAGCCAGAATATTCTGTTCTGTCCTATGGCCGGTTGTCTATGTGTAATCAGAACTCTGTCAGATCACTGTGGATGCTGGTTACACACTCGGTTTGTGTTAATAATGCAGTTTCATGGATGTCTCTGACACTGTTCTTCCCTTGGTTGTAAAGCTCTTTGTGAACATCCTAATGGAGAAACCATGAGTTTCATATGAGGTAGAAATATTTAAGTTATATTTTCTAGTTTATTCATTAAAGGGTGTCAACATCAAGTTAGAGAAGATTTTATGTGCGTAGCTGGATTAGGGGAAGATCCAGTATGCCTTGAGAAAACACTGCGTTGACTCGATGCCAGTTGGTCTGGATTATTCATTGAGGAAGCGCTGTTCTGCAAGCAGCAGGTGTACAGACACCCTGTTGTGGATTTCTCATTTCTCCTTTCATTAGTAACAGTGAAATGGCAGTCTCGGCTGCATGGCTTTCTCTTTTCGTCACTCTCTCCATCTGATCTGCGTTTGCCTTAGTTTCCAGAGCTTGTCCTTGGAAATATTTAACAGCAATTCCAAATTTGGCAAATTTGAGAAGTGTATAAGCTTTTCTGCTGCATTGCAGAGGGCATGAAGAAAGACTGGAATAATCGTTTCATTGTTAAAAGGGAAAAAGGTGCTAGATTTTTCCCCTTTACCTCAAACATGAAGATTATATTATTGCTCAGACATGTGGGAATGTTTGAACTGCTTGATGCTTCTTCAAGAGGTTGGTAAAGTTGAGGAAACAGAGTTCTTCGTCAGGCTCAGGGTTTTAACCCAGTGAGTGCCAGATGTTGCTTCCACACACTTTTTGTGTCCAGATCAAATTAGCTCTCACTTTTTCAACATGTTAATATAACTGTTTACTAGAAAACACTGGTTTCTAGGTTGTGATTGTCTCACTTAATTTACACATGGATTGTCCATGGTGCAAAAAAGAATGATATAAAGCTCATTTAGCTAGTGATTTAACTCTGAACGTAAATGCCTTGATCCCAGTTTTCAGTTTCTTATAACTTGTACTCAAATCTTATCTCATCTGAAAGCTGATAAGGCTCCAGTACTAACATTGTCTTGGTTACTGTGCCGAACGTCTTCGAGCTGGTCATTTTTGGGCTTTGTGCCATTTAAATATTAGATTTGCACAGCCAGTTGAGTTTCATCATCTTCCCTGGTTTTTAACTTAACACTTTGTCTAATAATTGTGCATTAAGGTGCACATGTAAAACAGATTTAAGACTTTTTGAATGTATGAGTCGTTGTGTTACTCCACATACTTTTTGTTTATGTAGTGCCACGTGTAAATATAATGTGGAAAACATCAAATCTTTTGCAGCTTTTCAGGCCAGCTTCAACCCCAATGCCAATACTGCCTGTCTGGGATGACTCATTTCACAATCAGTTTTGTCCTTCTCTAACAAAAAAAGTGAAGCCATTTTGGTTCTCTGAATGTTGTCATCTTTGCTACACTTTCTTCAGAACGGACAAAGAATTTATATAAGGCTTTGGAATGAGCCTCCAGTTAGTTGCTATAGGGGGCTGTTATTTACTAAGCATGCCTTTGGCTAGCATTAAAGCTGTTTTTGTAAGATCTCTTGTTCTGGACTAGACGACGCTTATTTTAAATATGCACAGAATAAGCGGGTCACTGCAAGAGAACAGATTTTAATTTAATCTCTTTATAAATGCTCACTGGTTAGATGTTGTTTAGTAGTGTGACATTGAGAAACCTCAGCCTACACTATTCATTATAATAGTCATTATATTTCGTCGAGGTCTGTGATGAAGCGGTGTACTGCAAACAGTTTATGATTTATCTGTTTAATCTACCCCTAACAAAAAAGAGTTTCTATTGTAATGAAAATTTTTTAACACACTGACTTTACTTTAAAATAATTACATTATTTTAATATCTTCTCAGATCATGTAGAGGAGCAATATGGAAGTTAAGAAAAATAGAGGGAAAAAAAACAGGCAATCACTTTGTAATTTGCATTTTTAAAACATTTATCTGCATAAGAATAGAAATGCAAATCAGTGTTCACTTCAAAAGCAAGTGCTTACAAGTCTTAAGTTTTTGGATTTGGCTAAGTTAAAGAAAAGACTGCCCTAAAAAAAAGAGTTGAAACAATGGAAAGGATCATAACTCCCTGGAGAAGCAAATCCTACAGTGTCATAAGATGTTTGTTCCCAGTCAATTACAATCAATTTATAAAGTATCATTCAACTCCTTCACATTTTATGTTGCGGTTGCACAATCTCCGACTCAATATCCCATAATCACCAATAGAATACAGAATTGTTAAATTTATTTGCAAATGTATTAAAAAAGAATAGTTAAAATGACACATGGACATAAACAGAACATTTAATTCTGTTGGGTCAGTTTTTGTTAAATAAGTCATCCATTCAACACTCAAATATTGTGTGTATTGTACAAGAGTGATCCTGATATATTCTCTTACATTTTGGATTGTTTTGCAAGCTTATAATGCCTGTTTAATGATACTGCTCACAAAATTAGGCCTCATTTCAAAATGAATTATCCCCTAATTTTTGGGAGCAGTGTAGGTTAAACTGCCTGACCAAGACAAACCTTGGGCACCACATAAAGTCTGAACATGTGTTTAAAAACCTGAGACAGTGGAGACAGAAAGGGCAGAGAAGAAATTCCAGTGTCAAGAGTTCCAGTGGTGTGGCACGAGCCATAACCATGGTGATGACTGCTACTTTGGCATAGTAATTATCACAGTAATTATCACAGGCCTGAAGACAAGGACAAAATCATGAATAAGAGCAAACCTGTCAAATTGCATTTTCTTTGATCACCTGAACTATTTCCACTCAAATCTTGGAGCTATGAGCAAAGAACAAGGAGAACGCTTCCACCAAGACATAAAGACCATGGAAAATATCAAAGATATCAGAGCAGATGGAACACAAACTTGATGGCAGACTACTGCTGGTGTTTACAGCATGATAAATCTGATCAGAACTATTCCACAGCATCCAAAAAGAGAACTGATAATAAAAAGATAATAATTGCTCTTTTGGTTTTTTGCACAAAACCAATATATTAAGTACTAAAAATGTAGGCATTTGCCTTTATTTTTTGGAATCAGCCCATTACATTTGGGTATGTATGTTGATGCATATTTCATTTCTGTCCAAGGTTCAGGTACACTTTTTCAAGCAATTTTAAATTAATTTGTAGAGTCCTTCTAGAGCTGTGTCACATTTGTGTCTGATCACATCTTTTTATTCTTGTACCCGGGTTCTAAACAAAGACTTAAACAAACAAACCCTGTAATCAAAACATCTAAACTGTGGACACCAGAGACTGAGGGCATCCTGCCGGACTGTTTTGCTGTGACAGACCGGGATGTGTTTAAAGCTGCAGCCACATGGAGGAATCCACTGTTAATATACCGGACAATGCTGAGTGCCTATCTGGTTACATCAGCACCTATGTGCACAATATTATGCCCACCATACAGGTAAAGAGGCGTATATGGCATGGTCTGCAGCACATCACAGGCTACGGGACGACCTTAACACTTTCTACACCCGCTTCAAAAACTGCAACAGCAGCACCGATAGGGACCCACACACCCAGCCCTCCCTACCCCTCTCCTACCCTTCATCAGTATCATTAGGCCAGGTATGCAGAGCTCTGAGGAGGATCAACCACCACAAGGCAGCAGGACCAGACTACATTCCTTCTCTCAATTCCATGTCCTCACCTCAATTTTCAACCTATACTGGCAGAGCATCGTTCCCACCTGGGACTGTGGTAGGATAGCGGTTAAGGTACTGGACTCTGGACCTGATTGTCCAGGGTTCAAACCTCACCTCTTTCAAGCTGCCACTGTTGGGTCCTTAAGTAAGACCCTTAACCCACCATTGCTTGAATAGTAAGACTATCAGTTGTAACAGTTGTGTATCAGCTGGCGAATCACTGGCAGAGATTAAGCAGCCTACATGGGGGAAGTGACCAGGCTGATGTCATGGTGTGAGGACAACAACCTTGCTCTCAACAGGGACAAGACGAAGGATCTGACGGTGGACATGAGGAAGGAGAGGAAACCTCATCAGCCACTGCTCATTTAGGAGCTTGAAGTTATGAGAATTAGCAGATTTAAATACCTTGGTGTAAACATCAGTGAGGACCTCACATGGACATTGAACACCACGCAGCTGTTAAAAAATGCTCAACAGTGGCTGTACTTCTTGAGGAGGCTGAGAAAGTTTGGTATGTCTCCCAAAATCCTCAGCAACTTTTACAGCTGTGTCATTGAGAACCTTCTGACTAGCTTCATCACAGTGTGGTACGGCAGCACCATAGTGATGGAACGTAAACGCCTGCAGAAAGTGGTGTAGACTGCTGAGAAGATCACCGGAACTCCACTGCCCTCTTTACAGAGCATCTACCACTACATAGTCCACAGGAGAGCTGTCTCCATCCTTAAAGACCCCCACCCACAGCATGGACTGTTCGCACTTCTGTTTTCAGGCTGGAGGTACAGAAGTTTCAAATGCAAGACTACCAGGTTAAAGAACTCTTTCTTCCCCACTTCAATCAGTCTTTACATGACAGTGTAATGTGTTAATGTGGTCCCAGCTCACTTCAGGTCATTGACCGAGTCCATGTAGTTCTGGGCTGATTCCTGACCTTTCTCTCAATCATCCTTATCCCATGAGGTGAGGTCCTGCATGGAGCCCCAGACTGAGGAAGATTGATTTAACTGATTTATTTGTTTCTTCCATTTTCTAATAATTGCACCAACAGTTGTTGCCTTCTCACAAAGCTACTTGCCTATTATCCTGTAGCCCATCCGACCCTTGTGCAGGTCTATAATTTTGTTCCTGGTGTCCTTGGACAGCACTTTGGTCTTGAGAATGGTGGAGCTTTGGAGTGTGATTGATTGAGTGTGTGGACAGGTGTCTTTTATACAGGTAACGAGTGCAGAATAGGAGGGGCTTCTTAAAGAAAAACCAACAGGTCTGTGAAAACCAAAATTCATGCTGGTTGGTAGGTGATCAAATGCTTATTTTATGCAATAAAATGCAAATTAATTATTTAAAAATCATACAATGTCAAAATATATATAATTAACTTTATTATTATCACTCTCATGTTAAATTGGGCCCCCTAAAGCAGTATGAGAGAACAGTAATTTCAAATTTGGGTTTTAAAATGGACAGTGATTTTAAACTGGATTGCCAGATTGCTACAGTAGTGAGGTCCTGTTTTTATCATTTAAGGCAGGTTGCAAAGGTCAAGTCCATTTTAGCACATGAGCATTTTG
>JAUZSU010003115.1:0-11484 GCA_034780255.1 Parotocinclus maculicauda
TGTGGATAATTGCATTTTGGGCTCCGATTAAAACCTCGTGGGTGTTCCTGAGGATTTGGCGTGTCCAGGAATGGACTCGCAGAAATCTCCAGGACGCCCCCACTCTAACAGGTACTTTGGAGGTAATTACAGAGCTGCTGATAGACAGCTTTTTCTAAGACTTTTTGCAGAGGAAAAATAGATTTGAAATTGGTCTAGAATTAGACAGCACACAGGGGTCAACTTTTTTAACCAGGGGTTTAATTACAGCACATTTAAATGATTTGGGTTCATAACCAAGGGTAATGGATTATGTTTGTAGGTAATCTGAAGACAGTATTAAATAAAAGCTAGTATCATTCTTATTTTTCTCTATGAGTGAGGAAAAATACACAGATTTAGCTTTGGTAAGGGCCTGTTTGTACTCTGCCATGCTATTCCTCCAAGCAGTCTTATTTACCACATTCATTCTATACGCCAGGCTCTTTGCTTTAAAGTACAGATGTGGTCATTATATGAAAGTGCTAGCCTTTTTTCTCTAATACATTTGACCCTATCAAGAGCAGCTGTATCCAGGGTTGAGTTAAATAAACATTCTAATTGGTTGGTTTCAAGCTCGAGATAATCGGGGTCTGTAGGTGTATTAAACGTTAGGTCTGGAAGGTTATTTATAAACGCAGCTGGAGTATCAGTGCAGTGTGGAAGTCCCTAATGAGGATCGGGTCCAAGATGTTTCTGCGGTCCGCCCAACATTGCTCCTCGGGCCGTACCCCTCCAAATCCACGAGGGACTGCAGCCGCAAATCATGCCTACGGGTGTCCAGCAGGGCCCGGACCGTGTATGCCGGGGCACCGTCCACTTCGATGGAGGGTGGCTGGACTGGGGGAGCATCTGCCTGCGGACCAGGGACCCAGAGTCTGAGAAAAGAAACGTGAAAAACTGGGTAAGTGTGCATATAAGAAGGCAACACAAGACGGTAAGTGACAGGGATCATGCGCCTAAGTATTTTAAACAGTCCAATGTATGCAGCTTTGTACTCCCCTGAAGGTGAAGGTCCCAGGTGGACAAACAGACCTCGTCACCTGGCCTGTACGTTCCCTCCTGGCTTCTCTGGCTTCTCTGGCTCGTGAGATCGGCTGGTGGATCTGGTTCCAGACAGCCTCGCTTCGCTCAAACCAGGCATCGGTGGATGGGGCATCAGAGGATATGGGGTCCCAAGGTGTGAATGGAGGTTAAAAGCCGAGGAAACACTGGAAGAGAGTGAGTCCTGTGGACAAGTGGCGGAGGGAGTTCTGGGCGATCTCTGTACAGGGGAGAAAGCGGGCCCAGTCAGTGGAGTTGTTCACACAGTACAGCCGAAGGAACTTGCCCAGCTCCCAATTGACCCTCTCACACTGGCCGTTGGACTGGGGGTGGTAGCCTGAGGTGAGGCTAATGGATGTTCGCCAATTTCTCCATGAAAGCTCTCCAAACTGCAGATGAAAACTTGGGCCCTCGGTCAGAGTGGATGGACTCCGGGTTGCCGAACAGTGTCCCGCTGAAAGAGGTGTTCAGCTGTCTCAAAGTTAGTGGGGAGCTTGGGGAGGGGGATGAATTTGACTCCTTGGGAGAAACGGTCCTCGATGGTGAGGATGGTGGTTAGTCCCTGGGACAGGGGAAAATCTGTCAGAATATCCACAGCCAGGTGGCACCAAGGGCGTTCTGGAATGTGCAGGAGAACCAGCCGCCCTGATGGGGGTGTGTGTGGCATTTTCCACTGGGCACAGGTCAGACAGGATGGCACAAACGCATGCACGTCCCTGACCATGGTCTCCCACTAATACTGAGCGGCCAGGAGTTGGTGTGTCTGGGTATCCCCGGGCTGCCTTGAGCGTTTCGAGAGATGAGCCCAAGCGAGGTGATGGTCACAAAAGTTCGGGGGGGGGGGGGGGCGTACATTCTCTCCAAGGGAAGTCCTGGCGGTGGGTGTGTCCAAGATAAGGAGAAAAGTGCCCACTGGACTTGGCGGGGGCTCAGACGCTTTGCTGATTTAAGTTATTCCAAATTTTTATGGTTCGTGTAGACCGTCACATGCTGTTGGGCTCCCTCCAGCCAATGTCTCCATTCCTCCAATGCCAACTTCACCGGGAAGAGTTTGCAGTCTCCCACGTCATAGTTGTGCTCCGCCGGTGACAGCTTGTGGGAGTAGAGGGCTACGGGGTGTAGCTTGGGACAGAACTGTCCCTATGCCAACGGAGGAGGCGTCCACCTTTAAAATGAAGGGGTGGCTGGGGTCCGGATGTCCCAGTACTATAGCTTGGATGAAGGCCTCTTTCAAGCTATGAAGGTAGTGAAGGGAGCGTGGTTTGCCTTGAAGCAAGGCAGTGAGGAAGGCCATTGTCCGGCTGAAGTTTCGTATAAAGTGCCGGTAAAAGTTTACCCCAGGAAGCATTGGAGATCCTTCAAGGTCCGAGAATGTGGCCAGGAGAGGACAGCAGCGACTTTAGTATTTAGGCAAGATGATGTAACCCAAGTAGGTCATGGACTGTGTGTTGAAGACACACTTCTCCACCTTTACCTGGAGCTGGTACCTCCAGCAACCTCTGCTGCCAAACCTGGGCAGTGAAGGGAGGTCCGGCGAGTAAATCAGGATGTTATTCAGATATACAGTGACGAAATGGCCCAGGATGTCCTGGAGCACGTTGTTCATGACGGCCTGGAAGACTGCGAAAGTGTTAGCGAGGCAGAAAGGCATTACGAGGTATTCATAGTGCCGAGTGCTGGAACTGAAGGCAATGTTCCATTCGTCACCCTCGAATCAGTCAGCCTTGGGAACGAAGAAGAACCCGGCTGATAGGGGTGACTTGGAGGGGTGAATCAGGCCCAGGTGGAGGTACTCTTTGATATAAACGTCCATAGCTGCCTCTTCCATGGGAGATAAGGAGTAGAGGCAAGCCCTGGAAAGCGTGGCGCCATCCTTTAGCTCTATGGCACAGTCATATGGCCGGTAAGGAGGGAGAGCGATGGGCGTACTCTCTTTGAAGACCAAAGCCAGTTCCAAGTAGTCCTGAGGGACATTGAGAGGAAGGCCAACCGACCGTAGTGAGTTCAATTGACGTGGTGGTAGAGAAAGGCAGTGCTGGAAACAGAAGGAAGACAAGTGTGTGAGTTCCCGGTCCGCCCAGGAGATCCCTGGGTCATGAAGGTGGAACCATGGGAGGCCCAGAATCACAGGGTAGGCGAGATCATTCAGGGGAAGGAAGGTGATGGTCTCCTCGTGGATGGCGCCCGTCCGTAAGCAGATCGGTTCTGTGACGCAGGAGGGCAGGCCTGATCCCAGGGGAGGTCCGTTGGCTGCGGTAATTTTGCGCCCTCTGGGTAGGAGGGTGCCGGGGATCTTCGCAGAGGCGACCAGGTGTTCGGCTATGAAGTTCTCCTGGGCGCCCGAGTCAATTAACGGTAAGACCAAAAGGTCAGGGAGGAGCAGGGTCAGACGTGAAAGACGTGTGAGTATAAGATGTACTCACCTGGGAGGTGCCGGTGGAGTGTCCAGCGCGTGATGACCTGAAGCGGAACAGCGGCGCTAGTTTGCAGTCGGGATGGCGATGTTAATCGGAGTCACAGTACATGCAGAGACCCAGTGTGGTGCGGCGTTGATGTTCAGCAGGGGACAGGTGGGTCCTAGCAATCTCCATGGGCTCAGGTGGCAGGCTGGTGGGTGCTGGCATGAGTAGGCGCCGGGAGTGTGCACGGGTGCTCAGTAGCTGGTCGAAATGAATAGTGAGTGTTATGAGCGGATACAAAAAGAGGTCGGCATCCCGTCCCTCCAGCTCACTATGTACGTCCTCCCGGAGGCCCCTGTGGAAGGTGAGTTGAAAAGCCGCCTCGTTCCACCCACTCTGTGCCGCCAGGGCACGAAATCGAAGGGTGTAATCGGCGGTGATACCAGAGCCTTGGCGTAGGGTAAGAAGCTGTTCTGAGGCCGACAATCCCGTACAGGGGTGCTGAAAAACTGCCCTAAAGGTGCTGAGGAAGCACTGAAAGTCCTTGGCCTCTTCATCCCCTTGGCACCATATTGCCGTCACCCACTCCAACGCAGGACCCGTAAGAAGGAAGATAACGAGAGCGATGTGAGCTTTGTCAGAGTCTGGTGGAGAGTGGGTAAAATATAGGCCAATTTAAAAGAGAAATTCCTGACAATGGTCCGGATTCCCATCATATTTCTCCGGTAGAGAGGCCTTGTAGATAGAAGGGGGTGTGGCAGGATGAGGTGGGCTGGTGGGGAGCGGTACCTGGAGGCAGGGCTTGTCCCGCGATCACGAGCTGTGAGACCCGGGTGGTGAGGGATTAAGGGCTTGTTGATTCATCATTAAATGTCGTACCATCTGCGTGAGCTCAGTTAGCTGTTGGTGGAGCTCGGAAATGGGGGCTTAAGGCATGGCTGCTGCCTCCATTTTGCGGCTAAGTCTACTGACACGTGCACCTAAGATGGCGGAGACACTCGCAGCGTGCCAGGTAACCAGGGGGAGGTACAAAATCATATAGCAGAAATCTGCGTCAGATGGAAAAAGAGAGTCGGTGGCCAGGGAATATACAAACTTATCCACAAGGGCAAGCCAGAAAGCGGGAGTCAAAATCGGAACTAGCAGTCGGCAACGGTAAGTCCTAAGTACTGGATATCACAGGGAAGAAACGCTTAGAGCTAAAGTAGAAAAATTAGACTTAGCGAAAGCAGTGTGAAGGGAGTACTATAAATAGCACGTGTGATACGTGACTGTGATGAGCTACAGGTGTGCACACTAATAAGAGGGTGAAGGTAAGTGTGTAAGTGTGTGGTTATGGTCCGCAGAGCACAGTGTAGGCGCAACAGTACTAATTTGATCGTAATAGGAGCAACCATGCTTAAGTCAAAGAGCATAACCTGCTGTAGTTGTTTAATTTTACGTACATGCCCTATGTTACAAGACAAGACGTGCTATGTAACATATTAAATGTTTCTTTATTGTGCGATTTACACGTATAGCGAACGTACAAACAAGAACTACTATTGCTTACTACAACACAATGTATAGGTACTTAGCATGCAAAGCATAATACTATAGCGCTGAGGTAGAAAAAAACAGGCAAAGAATGAACAGATTTGCTCATTACATGCTCTTTATTGTAACGACAGCACAAATAATAATACCAGCCCTTATAGGAGCTTGTAGAACCAGTCTAGCACTGTATATCTCTCACCACACATCTTTGACATGAACACATATACAGCTAACACATTCTCCAAGACGGTAACTTCCAGGCATACCTCACTTACACAAATTACACCCTTAAACACAGACCTGCACGCTCCATGAACACTTATCAGCGCACACAAACAACATGTACCCAAAGGAATAAGATCAGCGAGTCACGGCAATGATCGCTGGAGCCAGGACACAGCAATACTGTAAAAAACAAGTTCTTAATAAATTCCAGTCAACGTTTAAATAACTTATCCAGTGTGATCTGACGCGTTCTCTTGACGGACTGCACGTGAACAAAATAAAGAAAGTGGTGGGCGTGTTCACCTCCCGCTGGTTTTGCTCTTGTCAACACAACTGACCTTTGATAAAAGCATAAATTCTCCCAGAGAACACAGAAATTCTCCTATATCTCGCTGATCTGCTTTGCATCCACAAGGTGGCAACTCTTTGGTCCGTTTAAGCGGAATTTTGGTCCAAATAAGCGAATACCATTACACGTATATAATAGGATTTGTTTCGGTACTTTAGGATTTGGTCTGAATAAGCGGCTGGTCCCATTAACTGGTGATCCTATTAACCGGAATCGACTGTATATTGTGTTTAAAACTCAGTCCTGATTATTGCAAACCATACTGATTTCTTTTTATTCAGTGCTTTTTTACATACAGTCCTGGATCATTTATATCATGTCATTCTCAGTCAATTCAGTCATCATCCAGCATATTAACATGTTTTACTCAGAACCACTGACTGTACAGTAAAACATAAATGCTTTTCACATATTAATTCCTGGGCACTTTTC
Source organism: Parotocinclus maculicauda (assembly GCA_034780255.1). NCBI lineage: Eukaryota > Metazoa > Chordata > Actinopteri > Siluriformes > Loricariidae > Parotocinclus > Parotocinclus maculicauda. Next base: position 6,004 of record JAUZSU010003115.1, read on the forward strand.
ATTTACATTCGAGTATAGCAATTTAGATAAAGCTTTGACTTTTGACATAGTGCTGACCCCTTTGTCACCCTTAGACTCACAAACAGAAATGTTACACTCATTGTACTTGTTGACTAGCCTTGACTAATTTCCATACTGTACTGAATACCATGTATTATTTGTCATAATAAGCCCAGATTCACAGTCAGCCTTGACCTAATTTTCCATACAATTCTGATACATTTACTGCTTTACTGGTTTCATTCCATCCTAATTCATTTATACAGTAATGTTTTGTTTGCAGTAACCACTAATTATTAATGGTATCACTTTTGACATGTTTTAAGTCCTGTCTAATATCTATCTAACACTTTTGTTTTCAGTACTCACTCTTTCACACTTTTTGTTTAGGCATAGTTGTCTATTTTTTGTTCTCAGCCCTTAGCAGTTTCCAGATAACGCTGACTCCTTTGTATTCAGTACAATTATTTCTGGTTCACATTTATTTTCTTTTTCTTTTGTTTTGACCAGTCCTGACTTTTCTCAGTCTGTAATTACTACTTTAAATCACCCAGAATATGAATTGTTGAACTTCAATATATGTGACAAAAAATTTTCAGCGCTCACTGAACATTGTTAGTGTACTGCCCATTTTATTTCCCTTGTTTTTCTTTTGTTCATTTTTCCTGCCTTTCTTTTACCATTCAACCATTTCCTCTTCATCAGTTTAACATCCTCTTTTTCTCTCAGAGATGGAAAGATCAGCAGGGAGGAGATGATAGATTACTTCATGAAGGCCAGTTCTCTCCTGAACTGTAAGATGGGTTTCATCCACACGTTCACTGAGACCACTTACGTAAAGCCCACATTCTGCGAACACTGCGCTGGCTTTGTGAGTATCCTTTTGTGAGTACAGCAGTAACTGATGGGAAGGACCAGTGAAAAGATCGATCGAATAAGGGGTTTAAAATGAACCACTGTAGCTAGCTATTAATTAGTGGCCAGTCAGCAAGTTAATTGCCCAAAACATTGCCATTCTGACCGTTAATGTGAAGAAAGAACATTTTGCGTGGCTGGGTATGAGTTTGTTCATTTGTTATATGGTTATCTGGGTGGTTGGATCTCCTCCTTGCCTTTTCTTCTACAAAAAAGGACACATGGGTAAAGTTTGGATAAATAATATGTGTAGATTAAAGCCTGGCTGAATGTGTGGCTACCTGATTGGTTGGATGGGTGAATGAATGGCTATGTATTAGAAATAAATGACTCACTGAACTAAAGAATAGTTGGATGGATGGATAGCTCTGGAAAAAACAATAGCTGGATTGACTTATGGCTGAATGCTTCTCGCCTTGGTATAAATAGATCAGTAAATGGGTAGTTAGCAAGCTTGGATCGAAGACTGGCTTGATGAATGGAAGAAAGGCTTACTTGGCCACAAATGGATGGATTGCTGGTTATATGGACATCTGCAGGTGCAAATCTGTGTAGAACAAATGGAGGGATGCATAAGTATCCAAGTGAATGAAACGACTTTAATTCCAAATATATTGTGCTACAGAATTGTTTAACAAGTTTTAAAAACAAAGAACAGGGCTTCTCTTTCACACCCAGGATACAGTACTTAAAAAAAATGTATTACGTGTTTTTGACAACCCTCCAAATCTCAAACACAAACTCCCCCACACATTCTGCTGTTCTGCTGCTCATTCTACACTCTGTGTTTGTGTTAGAATGAAACAGGTCGAATTCTCCAGACAGACAAATTTCCCCGAGTCACATGTAAAGTGAGTGGCTTTCTCTTAGCCATCTGCTTTTGTTAAAGGTGACATATTATGCACTGTTTCTGTAAATGTACATCTGGGTAACTGACGTACCTAACTGTGATGTAAGACCACCCATTCATGGACTGTCTATTTCAGAAAACATGGGATTCACCAAGCTATTCAGATTTGTATAAGTTGTCCACCATGCCCCATGGTTTGAGCATTAAGCTGAGAGCTAAAGCTCGGGAGCTGCTCTGTTGTTGACTGAACAGACCAGCAGACACCACTGTATTGGCCCTTAGCATGAGGATAGAAGAGCTGAGTGGATAAAGTTTTTAACTGGCTACAGTTGGCAAAAACTACTACATTTGTCAAAAATGTATACGGTAAACATTGGGTCTGACTGAGTTTCAAGCTGCAGTAAAGCTATCTACATATCTAAAAATCGTAAGTGTCCATTATAGGCTACGAGGGAGATATAAACAAAGATATGTGTAAGGAAACAGATTTAGTTTGTAACACAGTTTACCATGCTACCTTGAATCATAAAATCGGTACAACACAATTACAGCAATGAACTTCCCGATAGAAGGCTGCAGACGACTTAAATTTAAGTATTTAAAATCTAATTATGACATATATTTCTCTTACAGTTTAGTTTTAACAGCTGAGAAAGTATATGTATATTAGGCCAGACTTTTTTTATTGCTTGTTTTGCGGATCCGCCGACGATCATATTTGAAGAATACAAATTGTTTTTTTTTCTTTCGTTTTTCGTGGATCTGCACAGTACTAATGGTTGAAATAAAAAAAAAAAAAAACAATATATTTTTTAGCTTTTTCCGCCCTCCGATGGAGAGCCAACAGTATTGTTCTGTACATTAATTTTTTTTCCAGATTCACTTTAATTTAATTGTAGAATAACATTTTTTTAAAAATGTCTTCCTCCTTCCTTGTATTGATTCCACATAGTCCTCGAGAAATTGAAAAGTGCTGAAAAAATAAAGATTTATTTAAATTTTTTATTCTCCCTCCTCAGTAGATTCTTAAGTAGGGACATCCGAGGAACAAGCAATTAAAAAAGTCTGGCCTTAGATGTAAGTTATTAGCACTACTTGCTGCAAGTTCCACAGTGACATTAACCCTTTTTAGAGTGTTAATTGAATGTCTGTAACACAAAATGAAAGAATGAGTATATATTGTATCCAGAATGTTTTCTTGCTGCTGATTTAATGAATATGTACAAGATTATTTGACTTGCCATGAATCATTGGCTTTATAATTTAAAGGAACAATCACCCAAAAGTAGTCAATCTGAAAAAGGCTGTTGAGTCAGGCTGAGAATGGGGTTCTTGTACTTGTTGTATTTAGACTGTGACATGAATACCAATAAGACCCCAGGGAACTGTGTTAACTAATAGAAAATGAGTATAATGTGTCATCTTTAAAGTTTGGCCTGTAAATGTAGTAGATGTTAGGATGGGTAGAGATTCTTTGTTGTTGTCCCATAATACAATGGCGTGTTGTATTTGTATTCTGGGCATTCCATGTCTCCTTTCACACTTGGTACACAAGAGTCTTTATTTGTGAGAGTGGGTGTATGTTTGAGACAATTTTGTGTCTGTGGGTACATTTTAGAGACCCTCAGATCTTGCTTTTTTTTGTAAGTGTGTGTGTGGTGTGTGTGTGTCCGAATGTGATCTGGTCAGTCCTTTCATGTATTGTTTCCTTACAATGCCACCCCCCTCTCTTGATCCTGACATGCTTTCCATTTGGGCTTCATCTGTGTTGCTTGTTTCTCTCTGTCCACATCTCCATCCATAACCACTTCTTTTCAAAAATAAAGAATTCCTCCAATTTTCTTCAGTTATTTAAAATTAAACTGTAATGTTTACTTTATCATCCAGTTTACTAATTGCCAGTCTCTGAATTGCCAGAATTTCCTCAACTGCAAAGTCTACCAATGCGGCAAGTTGGATCCTAATTGGTACCCGTTGTTAAAATCGATGTGTGAACCATTCTCACAGGGTTACTGAACCACTCTGAAGTGGGTGCTAATTACACCATTCTGTATGTCCAATCTCATAGGCTTTTGAGTTTTGTTAAAGCCCCTTTTATCTCACTTCTGTAAAAAATCTGACTACAGAACTTAATGACAGGGATGGGATAGAATACTTCACAAACAAAGAAAACCTGCTTCCTCATGATGTATAGATAAAGGTTATAAAGAGCATAGAAGCCTATCATTGAATGAAATAATAGCAGATAAGAGTGGTGAGTATGTATGAAACTGTATTGAAAGTTCATTTTTTTATGTACTAATCCATGCTCCAACACTGCATTATTTGGACGTCCTTTAACTAAAGTGGTGATCAATTTATTTCAGTCTATTTGATGCTCACTAACAGCTTTATACTTTTTTACTATTTTATTCTGAATAATTGAAAACTGTATTTGTTTAAAGCTACAATACTGTAATCTCTTTTTTTTTAGATATGGGGTTTTTATAAGCAAGGATACAAGTGTAAAGGTAAGAGACACTGAGATGTGTGAAAGCTGAAGTGTGATGTGAGATTTTAGAAGGAACTGTCGCTTCCATAATTTATATAAATCCTCATCTTTTTTACTGTACGTTCATGTGTGCGCACACACACGTCTCATGGACCCTCGTCTAGCCAAGTGTGAATGTGTTAAGAGAATATCTGTCTAGAGACAGTGTTTTAATAGCTGATACTGTCTAATGTGAGATGCATTACTTCGGCAAATTGGAATGCGTAAATTGGAATGCAAAAAAGTAACATATGCAACAGTCGAACCTTTCCACACAATCCACCAGTGTTTTGTAAGGTTTTCATATTTAGTGTAAATAAACAAAGAGAAATATGTCATTTGTTTAACAGGTTATAATACATTACACAGAAAGCACTCTTCCTAGTGAAAGCATCTCCTGCTTTTGTGCTGTACAACAAAAAAACTAAATTTATTTATATATTTATATAATGGAGTATTGTCTCAAAGCAGCTTTACAATCTTATATTATCTTAAAAGGTCAATCCCAAATTGAGTAAGCCTAGGTTGACAGTTGCAAGGAAAAACGTTGTGTAGGAAGGAAGAAAGAAACCTTGGGAGGACCAAGACTCAAAAGGGGACCCATACTCCATGGGTGACCTAGATGTAAATTAAATAAATACTTTAAAGTATATTAAAGTAATAGTAAAATTAAGCAAATAACATAATTTAAATCAATAATACAATTTTAATTAGTAATAAAATAAATAACAAAATAGATTTTAAAATGAGTCCTCGGTGGTAAGCCCTTGGAAGCACATTGTCTCCTAATGACTAAATGATGACTGCACTCTAGTGGGACTGGGTTCTGGGTACATATAAAGGTTACTATTATCACATAATTTTAAATGCAATTATAGTTATTTAAATGCTTCTCTCTTTGAAAATAGGATATTTTAGAGCTGTCAAACTAAATGCAATACTATTTGAATTCCAGTTATTTTGGACAACAATGTTGAAAGTTCATGTGAGGGACTGTGAAGAACTTGAAGTTAGGTGCTGTATCCAAGGGCGTGGTAGTGGAGGGAAAAGTGGACCTGACTACCCAGGGCCCAAGTAGGGAGAGCGGCCCAAAATCCTAATGTACTGGAATGGATAGGGGCCCACTGACATTGAGAGTGTACAGGGCCCAGAATTTGCTGCTATGCCCCTGACAGCGACAATCAAG
>JAUZSU010003136.1:0-11483 GCA_034780255.1 Parotocinclus maculicauda
AGAATAAAAATAAACATATACATATACATAAAAATAAAAAAATATAAAAATAAAAAAAAATAAAAATAAAAAAAAAAAAAAAAAAAAAAAAAAAATAAAAAAAAAAAAAAAAAAAAAAAAATAAAAAAAAAAAATAGATCAGGGACGTTGATCTTAAGCTTGCATCCTTGCACTGACGTTCCTCCAAATTCCTTGAATTGTTTAATAATAATATGCACTATGGAGGGAGAAATATGCAAATCCCTTTCAATATTTCTATAAGGAACATTGTTTTTAAACATTATAATAATTTTTTCACGCATTTATTGACAATTTGTAGATTTTCTGGCAATCCTTGCTTATTAAAGACTCAGATAAAATCGCTGTGTTTTTTAATTCGTTTATTTTGCCCATTTATTTATTTTTGTCTATTGCCCCAAAGAATTTGAATGTGTTGCAGGTCTGAAATGTATTTATAAAATGTACGTTTATCAACAAATGAAATTAAGCTGATTAGACTAAACATAAAACAAGTTTTGACGTTCTCAAATACTCTCAAATGGAATCTAGTGGGAGTCTTTCAAAATCATAGTCTGTAACTAAAAACTGTGACTTGTCTTTAACTGTGAGAGGATGTCAGACTTTAGTCTATTAAAAGTACAGCCTCTCTAGATGGGGCGACCTATTGCTATGTTCAAAGTCTGCCATGTTCTGTGAAATCCCTGGTTCTGAATGGGTGACTGAATAGAGATGCAAATCCCTGGCAAAAATATATATATACACAGATGCAGAAATATAATAAGTTAAAGGAGATTGTGTTGTTTCTATGTATAATCTATTCGGTGTCTATCATAGCCACTTATTTTGTTTAGTCTAACAAGCTGACTGACTACATCTGAGATTTGAAAAAACACAGCTTATGATCTTTATTGCTATCATTAGAATAGCTGCCTTTGGGTGTGGGTAGGTGGGTGTGGGTAGGTGGGTGTGGTGCTTATTAGCTGGGTTTTTGCTTTGAAAAAGGAAAATGTGTAAGGAAATGTATATCATTTGTAATATCTGTATTGTGTAATGCCTTTCTAAATAAAAGTATTAAATAAATAAATAAATAAATATATATATAACATTTTTAAAAAGGTGATACAAACTCAAACCCTCTGAAAAGTAAAGCTTCCTTTCCTGATACTGATTATAACCCAGGACACAGCATAGTGTCTGACAGTGGGTCCAAAACGTTTGGTCGTAATATCACTCAAGGTGCCACCACCAGTGCAGCCATGCTAAATGCTCAGATGAAACCTGCTCATCTATGAAAAGCGCCAGTGGTGTATCCGCGAATTATGGAGTTCTATGGTAAATGCCAGTCAAGCTCTGTGGTGCTGGGCAGTGAGCACAAGGCCCAGTACAAGACCTCGGACCTTCAGGCCACCCTCCCAAAACCTGTTTCTGATTGTTTGGTCAGACACATTCACACCAGTGGCCTGCTGAAGGTCATTTTGTAAGACTTTGGCAGTACTCATCCTGTTCCTTCTTGCACAAAGGAGATATAGCAGTCCTGTTGAGGGGTTAGCTCTCCTAGAGTAAATGCTTGTCTCCTAAAATTTCTTCCATACTCTTAAGACTGTGCTGGGAGACACAGAATGACACATTCTGGCAATGGCAAATAGACTATCTGTGCAACCTCTGTAGTACTGCACCATGCTACTAATAGAGAACTGCAAAACTACTAAAAAATCAGACAGAAAAGATGAGGAGGGACAAAAAGTCAATGGCTTTCACATATTAAACCATTCCTGTTTTGGGGGTCATATTTATATATGTAAATGAAAAAGTTTGTATAAGGGTAAAAAGCAAGGCATTCAGTCAAAACTTGACCATTTTTGCTAAATATCAAAACAACTATTCGGCTTTGGCATTCCTTTGCTGTTCCATCAAGTGACAAATGTAAAATGCCACAAAGGCATACTTTTATCTTTTGTAACATACAGTCCACTGTCATGCTACTGAATATTTTCAAACTTTAAACGAGGCTGAACTTAACTCACCTGTTGGGCAGCGACTTCAGACACTGTGTGACTTGGAAGGGAAGGAGCAGCGGCAGAAAGCCCCGTCTGCAAGCTTGCAGCTGGATGAGCCGATTCTGTTGCCATTCCAGCTGCTGTCCCGGAAGCTGTGTGAAAACCTTGTTGCGTTGAAACCGGTCCTGCTGACTGAACAGTTTGTTGCTCCAACTGTGTAGCTGCAGCTGACGTGTGTTGCAAGGTGGAAGGTCCAGTCTGAGCAGGATGCATGTTTAATTGCACTCCTGCAGTTTCAGGAAAGCTCTTCACTGCAGAGACGTACTGCATCGGCATGTAGGCTGAAGTAGGCTGACTGCTGCCCTGCGATGCCGGGAGCTTTGGAACGTTTGCAGCTTTTGTCAAATGTTGCACAGCTTCACTGGTGGCGTGTTGCACAGGAGGTAAAACTGCACCCACTGCTTGTTGCAAAGTCTGCAACGCGTTTCCCGCCGCAGACTGATGCAAGGGCGGTAAAGTTTGCGCACTTGCCATCTGCTGCCCGGGTACAGGTGGGTAACTTTGCACAGTGACATTTGCCTGGGCATTTGGATGGCCAGAATGCCAACTCTGTACATGAGGTGAAGTATTTAGGCTCTGTGCAGGATTCGGCTGTAACAGCTGAGTGATTATGGCCTGCTGTTGAGCAGTGGAGGGAACTGGATAACCTTGGGGCTGCACAGGCCGGCTCCCATGCACATAGTTGGGCTGCACAGGGACAGTTGTGGGTACAGTGGCCGTGTAGCTCTGTGAAGGTTGAAGCAGGTGGCTAGGCATCTGCATAGCTGTGGCTGTTGCTGACTGATTTTGGAGACTCAGAGGGCTGGACTGCAGTACAGAAAAACAGTAATGAAAGCATTTTGGTCTTTTTCCTCATGCAACCCCAAATCCGAAAATATTGGCACAGCATGGAAGTGCAAAAAATACATGCAGTATTTCATATTTTGTTTGGTCGACTTAATTTAATTTCTTAATAAACACTTCAAAAATTGTTTGTATAAGGGAAATTTACAGCTTGCAATAATAAATATAATATAATATATATTTTTTTCATATTCAGCAGCAGCAGATATAACCACATGAGCAATAGATAACTTTGGCAAACCTTTATCAAGCACTACAACACTTACAACTTTACTGTACAAATAAGAAGCATAATGTGAACCATGTCCAGAAGCAGCATTGACTCCTCTGGGCTCAGAGGCATCTAGGATGGGCCATCACACCCTGAAAATGTGTATTGTGGACAGAAGAATCGGTATTTCGAATATTTTCTGGACAAAATGGATGCCGTGTGGTTTAAACCAAAGATAAAAGGGACCATCCAGACTGTTATTATCTATAAATCCAAAAGGCAGGGTCTGTCATGACAGGGGATCATGTCAGTGCCCTAGGCAAAGGTCATTTACACTCCTGTGACGTCATCTTTTGCAAAGAGGTCAATGCATTTTTTAACAAGTCAATGCAAACCACATGCTGCACACATTAAAAAGGCACATCTGCAAAAGAAGAGGATATGGGTACTGGGCTGGCCAATCTACAGTCCTGACCGGTCCCAATAGAGAATAGGTGGAGTATTTTAAAATAAAAAATATGACAACAACGACTTGTACTGTTGCCCACCTTAAGACGTGTTTGCAGGAAGAAATAAAACTCTGAATCGCTTGGTATGTCTTAAGTGTTCTTAAGGAATAGCAGCATAAAGTGCTTCAAACACACCCAACCATCTTTGAAATTTTGTTTTTTTTGTTTAAAATGCAGAAATGGACGTAAATTAACAACTTACATTAAGTTGACCAGACAAAACACTAAATACCATGATACACAATACAATGAATTAAAAGTCAAAGAAAATAAGAATCACTGGCTTTGATATTGTTTTTTTTATAGCTTTTTTCCACACTGTCCAAACCTGTCCCTGATTTGGGATCGTACACAGACAAAACAGACAAAACTATTGACTGTTACAGTTCAATTGACCATTCTACACCATAATGGAAAATGCAAGTAATGATAAACAGCAAGTAAAGCACAGTCTTAGTGACAAATGACTAAAACAAGGTTGAGATGTTAAAATTAGTGTGTTAACCAGCAAAACAGCAGGCAGGTGAAGCAGTATTCTAAGAGGAACTGCAATTGGTTGGTTATTCTGGGTAAGAAAGCATGTCCAGCATGAATGCAACAAGACTAAGTGGAGTGTAAGATTCTGCTTAGGCGAAGCACAGGAGATGTTGGGAGCTGGGTTAATTTGGCTTTAAAATTTCTATAAGGTAGCAGCCAGGTGTGTATGTAGCAGCTAAGAGTAACAGTGGAAAAGAAGGTGCAAGGTGAAGAACCCTCTAAAAGCAACAGGAGATTTTTCTTCCACCTTCACCAGCACGATGTCCTCAGACTACATAGCACAAAGGCTGTCTGACCTACCCGGTCATTAAGAGAATGGTCTGACACACTCGCTCTGCTGGACGTTGCAGACTTTGCCATCAAACCGTCACACCAAGGAGATTCTGCCATCTTTGTTTCATCACCGTCGCTGCACACAGACTGGTATGGGCTTTGTTTGACTACTATGGCTGGAACTCTTAAGGAGGTGGGGCTTGGGTCAAAATTGTGGCCTGTGATGTTTTGCAAGGATTTGTTGAGTTCTGATAGACCAGCGACATCGATTATAGAGTGCCGGTGCACACCTCCTCCAGCTAAGATCCCAGATGGAGATACAGGTCTGCCTGTACACACACATGGCGGGGACAACGGAGAACATGGAGCGGAGAGGTTTTCTGTCGACATTTGAAATAAAAACGAGGACAAGCAGGCTCGGCAGAACTGGTAAGATTTAGGGCTTAAAGAAGATTGTCTCCTCCAGCCTCGAGCAGCTACAGTCTCTTCGGTCTCAAAAGACGGGATGACTGAGGAGTCGCTATGACGTCGAGTGTCACATGGTAATGGCGAAAGCATTTTTTGTGTGAGACGACCATCCCCATTTACCTCCTGCACATCCAATTGGGAAGCGAGGGCAGGTTCAGGAATAACTGGTTGAAAAAGCGAATTGTCATCTGGTTGATTTCTGACTGTGTCGATTGCAGATGTGCTTCGGCGGCGTGAACCCACTTTAGACCCTGCTCCTTGGATGTGAGGGCACTCTTGCAAAACATATGGTGGGGCCAAAAATGAGCTCTTAATGGGACACTATGACCACATAGCATGCATGAGACAAGACCAACACAAACACACACACATTCACAAAACAAAACAAACAACATGAATGTTGTTTATCACGGTCATAATAATTAACACAGGTATCTCTGTAAATGCATTTAAAGATCTATACAGGCATGCACTGTATAACAATCTCAGTATGTTCTTTGGAATGGACACTGACTGGACATATGATATTCTTTTTTTGCTACTGCAAAGTAAATAGAAAATGTATTTATCACCTAATTAATAGGATTTATATTTGTTAAAATTATTGTTGCTTATTATTATATTTTTAGTAATTATAATTAATGTTACTTTTAATAATCTTTGTTACTGTAAAAAAATTTTTTTAAATTAAATGTTATTTTGTTACTAAATGTGAAAATGCTTTGGCAACACTGTACCAAACACAGTCATGTTAATAAAACTACTTTGATTTGATCGGTGTATTTTTACAATAAAGATTTGTGCAAATATAAGTCAATTAAGTTGAACCCTACCTTATAGGTTAGAGAAAATATAAAAGTACAATTGTTGCCAAAAGTTGAATGGCACAAATTTTGATTTTTACCAAGATTGCTGCCTCAGTTATTTTAGAACATTTTGCCAGATGTATAAAGTATAAACAAATTTTAAACATTCCATATGTTTACCATTTTATTGGAAAAATATACCCAGTTTAAGCAAAGGCTTAATATTTACAGTGTTGACCCTTGTTCTCCAAGACTTCTGAAATTCGCCTTGGCATGCTGAATATTATCTTCTGATTTGATAATCAGAAACACAAATTTTTATTTCCTGTAATAATTTCTTAAAATTTAAGCCCTTGTTGTTAAAGCAAACTGATGTTTTCTGGATGGATGTTAAACAGCACATACTTGTATACAATGAAATTACACACCAGATGTTAGATCACAATGTTTTTGTGCATAGTGCATTTCTTAAATGCTGCAAACCAAATATCTGAGTTCCCATCAACAGCTTTCTATGCTGAATTCCTGTATTTTTTCGGTAGTGCAGCAAGGCCAGAAATAATTCTATATTGAGAATACAAGTCTGGAAAACCATGACAGAATTTGGCTTGAATAGGTGGCACAAATATTGTGCTGCATTCCACAAGCTGTTTCAACATGCAATCATTTCCATATCCATTTAATCTACTTTAGGTTCCTAACCGGCAGCATGGAACGCAAGGCAAGGACTGACCTACAAAAGGGTGCCAAACATGTACATAATCACAATTGACCAAACAGGTTTTTGGATGTTAGAGAAACCTAAGGTATCTGGAGGAAACCTACACAGACACAGGGCGAACATGCAAACTCCCCACACACTGGGAATCAAACCAGTAACCCCTGGAGATACCAGCAATGTAGTGCCACAAGCGCTTTATTTAAACCAAAATCCCAGTGGAAGTGTGGCTCAGCTGTCTACAATTAAAGTGTAGCCAGAATGAATGTGCCATCAAAATACTACTGGCAAATTTATGGAAACACCACAGCTAGAGGATATTCACTCAGCTAATAAATAATAATATCACAGACATGGCACCAAACAACTTCTGTTTAATGAATGTATATGAAGCATACTTCAAATTAATTACATTAAATCCTATTTAATTTTGTTGAGTTATTAACATTATGTCACAAACACAGACTCCTGTTATTGCTCAATTATTTTCAAATTGTTTTGTTTTAAATTCTCTCTTTCAGGTAAATTGCCTTTGTGTTTCTATCCTGAAAACTTTCCTAACATGATCTGTTGTTTATACTTGCACCCTCCAATAACTCTTATAGAAAAGACTAATAAGTGTTTTAAGACTTTTGCCAATATTTATTCTTTTAAAAATCCATTCCTCACTATTTATTGATTCCATTAGGTTTTCCTTTACTGGACCTGGATATGCCCTTGAATAAATTATTTAATTTGTTTGAAGTCTGGATTTTCTGTATAGAGTTTGCATGTCCTTCCCGTGTTCATATGGGTTTACTTTGGGTACTCTGATTTCTTCATACAGTTTGAAGACATGTGTGTTAGTGTATGAGTTTGTGTGTCCTACCATGGACTCGTACTGGTTTAATTGTCATCCCTGGCTAGTTGTTCCTGCTTGGTACCCTATGCCCCTAGCAAGGCACCAGTTTTCCCACGACCCTGACCAGCACAAAACTAAACAAAGGAATGTTGCTAGGTTGTCTCATGTATGCTTTACAGAAAGAAAATGTATAGAATTGTGTACAAAATTGTTTGACGTCATAACTGTAAATTTTTTATTTGCCACAAAAGTGGTATTTTTTTCCCAAAGAAAAGTAAAAACATTTTCCTTTCCACTTGCACTGCAGCCAAGTGTTGTGATGCTGCCTACAAAGAAGGATCAGATACCCCCAAGGAGACCCAATGGGTTTGGGATCCCATTTTGCTACAATTACAGATTTAACTTCCCTAGATGATTAACGAGGTCAGATTTTTGTCTTTAATCGGTGGGCTTAATCTTTAGCTGTCTTTACTGTCAATCATAAAGCCAACAATCTTTGGTCAAGACCTTCTCTAGCCATGTATTCTTGCTATAAGATCATTTGTGCTTCTGCAAAACCATGATGTGATGTGAAACGGTAGTGTAAGTGAAAAAGGCAAACAATTTTCCAAGTTATTGCATGTGTGTGTCTAAACAAAGGCAATAACAGACCTGCTGCGTTGCTGTGGAAACAGGTTCCTGCAGAGACTGGTAAATGACACTGTGCAAGCTGCTTCTGTGGGAGTCTGAGTACACAGTGGAGCCTTTACCGCTGTCAGCTAGACAAAAAGAGAGTGAAATGGGTGGGGTGTAAAAGCTGTGCAAGGAGCAAGTTGGATCGGAACTTGACCCATGATGCCCACAGTCTCTTACAGGTAATAGAGGTAGTGCTGGTACTAAGCTGGCCCAAAAGCGAGTGCTGGTCTGTTTCTGTTTCTTCAGGCTCCAAAGGACCAGAGGGTTCACAGACAGTGGGAACTGCACCCAGGGGCTCCTGGGCATGTGCAGGTTGCGTTGATGAAGCAGTCCGTTCTCGTCGCCACTTTATTAACGCCACCCGGTCCCGGATAGATTTGCCTACGATCTTTGCATCACTCTCATGAAAGAAACCTGATTCAACCTGAAAGAAGAAGGCAAAGTACATATGAATTAATGAATTGTCACCTTACTTGTGTTGGGGATTACAGGGATAACAACAGCACACATTTCAGGAAGGGGACAGAGAGAAACTGTGATTAAAATAGAGAACCTTAAAATAGAATAACACTGTACAGAGCTTAATCACACGCATTCCCCAACCAAACATGGACTCCAATGATGTTACTGTCTCTTCTTGCTTTTTTAAGTCACTAGATACAATTTCTGCTGAAATACAGCAATCATTTTTACTTTATTCAGGTTTTTTTTTTTTTTTTTTAAATAATGGGATAGATAGAGGTAATTCGCTATGCTGCCAGTACAATGAATTGTGACCAGCTTGGGCAGCACACCACAACAGCTGGCCCTGTCTGAGACACAGAAAGAGTGAGACCAGGAATCATTTATCACTGTTACAGTCACTTCTATCCAACCCTGTGATGGGCTGGGTGGGTGAATAACAGTCCCCCAAACCAACCCCAACATGTTTATTGTGATTGTAGCTACAGGGATGAACCTTTGTTCCATTGAACTATAAACTATAGCTCTTGTTTCAGAAATGCATGACTTATGTTTCTGGACATACAGTTGATTACGGTTAATTGGACCACCGGTTAATGGGACCAGCCGCTTACTTGGACCAAATCCTACAGTACCGAAACAAATACGTGTAATGTTATTCGCTTATTTGGACCAAAACACTGCATAATCGGACGAAAGAACGTGAGAGAATAAGAAAAAGAAAAAGAAGCCACAAGGCGCCACCTAGCGATCAGCGATTTATGGGAGGATTCCTGTGCTCTCTGGAAGAATTTATGCTTTTGTCAAAGGTCAGGAAATCCGAAAAGTTGTGTTGACAAGAGCAAAACCAGCAGCAGGTGAACACGCCCACCATTTTCTTTCCCACAACAAAGCACCCAGTAGCCAGCAGCGTGGTTATTGGATCCATCTGCATTTCGGCTTTTCGACGTTAGCTGAAAAAAATTGGTTTCCTGGATAAATTCAAGCAACAACCATCAAACACTAGTCAGCGTCGGTTGGTGGAAATTACCGGCTTCGCAAAGATGACAATTGCGCGTTTCAATGAATAAAGTTCGTAAGCAACAGTAGTTCTTGTTTTTTCGTTCACTATAACGTATAACATATAACTATATACGTGTAAATCGCACAATAAAGGTTTAATAAACATTTAATATGTTACATAGCACGTCCTGACTTGTAACATAGGGCATGTTCGTTTAATCGGACCAATCGGGTATTAGGACCAAAACGATATATGATTTTGCTTATTATTGTGCAAGAGCCAATTCTGCTACCTAAACAGATCCGGATCAGTGTCCCACTTTGACAGCATGTCTGGTTTTCCATGCTGTTCCTAATAAAAGTATCTAAAAATGACTACTTTGCATTAAAAAGTTACTGGTAATCGATATTGAGTTTATTAAATGACTTTACCATTTTTTGAATTGTTAAACGCAATCAAAAATGCAATTAATCACTGTTATTACCTATTATATGTTATATGTTAATACATAATATTCAGTATTCGTAGTAGTATAGTATTCGTTTAGCAGTCTCTGACAACTGAATGCGACACATATGTGGAAAACACTTTAAATATAAAAAGTTCCAAATGTTTCACTTGATTCCTATGTGAGTTTTCCAACACTCCACCTAAGCCTTTTACTAACCACAGTCTCAGTTAATGAGCACCACCTGGAAATCATTAGAGTGCATATTTAAAAACTGGGAGGCTCTTTTCAAAGCCTGGCCTTTTCACTGTTGTTCAAAACTAAACTTTTCCTAATTGTGGCTCCTCATTATAAATAACCAAACTTTTCCTGCTTTCTCTTCACTATATATATATTCCTTCACTGCACTCCACTTTTAAGACTATGATCTTGTGTTTGCAACACATTCAGATCACAGACCTTGTGGTCCTTTAATAACAAATAGTTTCCTATTCCTTTTGTTAGTGACACGTATACATATCCTTAGAAACTCCGGATTACTTCCTCTGTGATACATTTAATCCTCCGCTATTACGCATTAATGCTAATCTGTTCTCGGATCCGATTATCTCAGCATTACACACAGCAGTTGCAGTAGTTTACTGCTTGCTGTGTCTGTTTTATAGACTGCTTAATTAAAGACTAAAAGTCAGAAATAATTCAATTGTGTTCTGTTCGCCTGAAAGCCTGAAAGGAACACTGTGTTTTACTGAGTTATAATTGCTATTTAATTTATTACAGTTTTTGTTTTTAATTTTTGTTTGTGCTTTTAGCTTTTGTAACAAAGTAGTTTTTTTTATCTGACTGACCACAGATATTTCAGGACATACAATAACAATTAGCTGTCACAGCGCCATGGGATGATCTTAAGACCTGCCTTCCCTCCCTCAGATGTAAGCAGCAGTATTGGACTAGCAAATTGCACCGTATTTACTTAATGAGTGATTTTTTAAAAATGTTGTAGTTCCATCATTAGTTCAGTGATTCCTAATACTGGGGGGGTCATCACACTCTCTCACCAAAAGTATCATGGGGCAACAGCAAGGCATATAAATGCTGTTACATTGCAATAGTTTAAGATATGTAATCTGTGTCACTTGTGGCAAAAGTGGAGTTTGGAAGCAACATAGTGTCAGAGTGTGTGTGTGTGTGTGTGTGTGTGTGTGTGTGTGTGTGTTGGGGGGGTTATTCTTATCTATAGAAGGGTGTGCTGCAGGTTTGCACTAGGTTATGGATATCAACATGAAATTGTTATTTAGTTATTTTTACACTGTGACTAAAATTGCTTTTATGTTTAATGGCATTTAAATGAACAGTTCTGTATGGTAACATTAAAATTAGGAGTTAAAATGATTTCCTATTTAGGATCATTGCTGGTTAATATATAATGCTTAAATTGAGTAAGTATTTGCTTGTGCAACCTGAATTTGTGAGAAAGCTATTGCTGAGCTTGTCAGATCTTAACAGAGGCCAAGGGCAACGCGACAGAACACTGCCAAGCAATGCACCTTACAGGAGGGGTAAAGGAAAACTGATGAGTCACACTGGGGATTCAAACTGGAGAGAGAGGGAGAGAGAGAGAGGGAGAGAGAG
>JAUZSU010003147.1:0-11483 GCA_034780255.1 Parotocinclus maculicauda
GGCTGTTCTGACCTAGCTGTTAGGAGGTGTTGGGGGCAAAGGTTCTACCCATATGTGCCTGTAAAACTGCTGGGTACAGATAAAGCCCCTCAAGGATCATACCAAATAATTCTGAACTCTTTCAAAGATTTACCTTTGAACTCAAATTGTTATACTGATTATATAATTGTAATAAAGGCATTGTTTATGATTAGAGGAGAAATGTAGAATAGAAGCACTTTCACTAGCGGTACTGCATTTTATTTTTGTATTCATTAATTTCTTTCTTTATTACCGAGTGCTCGATGCAGTACCTCCAAACATCACCAGGGGGAGGTGCTCGCCCATTTGAGGAACTTTGCTATAATAATAATAATAATAATAATAGTCCTTTGACAGACATGCTGAAGGGGGCGCTACACAACAAGCCATTGTGGGCGACTGCCCTTTTTTTATAAATGCAGAACGTGTCTCTGCTGTTTCCAGCTCACTGGTTTAACGTTTGAACTTTTACAGCGTCCGCAGGGAATGAACTTAATTAAACAGCAAATCATACATTTTAAAAAGTACTGGGAAGAGCTAAACATACAGTCTGGTGTGTGCAAAGGGTTTGGCTGCTTTTCAAACAATCCACTCTGCCTAAAAACAGCAATGACCAACAGATGTTATATTTTTGGATAATGGTGTGCTGGTCAGTTAATTAGCACCACACCAGGGTTATGTTGGTCCCATATTAACGCTAGTGCCAGTCTGGTGTGGGTTTATATGGTGGAATCAAATGGTCTTTCTGATCTTGCTGGTAAAGATGGCCGACCAGAATGCAGCATCCAAAACACTACATATGCCTGTTTTTTTGGGCACAGTGTTTAATTACGTGTATGATGTGTATGCCAAGCTAACGTTCCATGCAAATTTTGTAATAACTCACCAAAGTTTTGTATAATAGTGTACACGTAGCATCACTGTGCGTTTAAAACATACATACAGTCATTATAGTGAATCAGAGAGCATGGTAAGTTTTATTTACCGACACGTTTGTGTCACTGTTTGAAAGCTTTTGTTGGCACTGTGCCGATGAAGTCCAGCAAGCGAGCAAGGATTAAAGGTGGCAGAATCGGAGTGTCATTTTTAGAGTGCTTTGGGTTAGTGTGTGAAAGGATGGTGTTATATAACAGATCTGAGGATCTGGAGGTGGAAGCAGAGCAAAGGAAAGCTTTAAAAAGGCCTACAGTTCTATGGGATTGTTCTATGGTCCCAAAGGGATTTGAACCACGCCCTTAAGGAGAATGGACAGAATGTTTGTTGGTCACTGCATAATGAAGGGGACGGTGGTGCGCTAAAAAGTGTGGAAAATATGTGGTGAAACCTGATTGGTGTTTGTACGAGGTACTTCAACAATGTTACATAAGCTCGAGCTTTCAAACCTGAGAGCAAGCAGCTTCTAGAAAGAAATGTTATGTAACTTACAGGTCTGCACCATTAAATGTCTGCAGTACATTCTGTGAAACACTGCGTTGTCCAAAATGGACGAGGACTGGACATTACCATAGTACAATCATTTCGATACAGGGCACATAATGTTTTATTTTAAACAACAATCGCTTGGTGTTATGAGGAATTGCTTTCTGTCATTCAGACATGAATAAGATGGTCAGGACCCCCACCAGCACAGATCGGGTACTATTTGGGTGGTGGATGATTCTTAGCTCTGCAGTGACCCTAGTGTGTGTTAGACTGCTATGAGTGCATCAGACACAGCAGTGCTGCTGGAGTTCTTAAACAGATCAGTATCAATGCTGAACATCAGCAAAGTGGAGCAATAAGGTGAATGTCTGTAATAGAGTGGACGGTACGTGAACGTTTTATTTTTCCAAAAGCAATGCTGTATCTGAATCAATCATACCAGTGCAACACACACTAACACACCACCACCATGTCAGTGTCACTGCAGAACTGAGAATGATCTACCAAACAAATAGTACCCGATCTGTGCTCGTCCTGTGGGGGTCCTGGCCATTAGAGAAGTAAATAAAGAGGACGAACAAAGTATGAAGATAAACGAGTAAGAGTAAGCATAAGCATGTCCTGGATAAAATAGCAGTCCTTTGTAGGGCTCTGTAGGCGTCGCCTTTCTGGACCAAAGTCCCTCTGTCTAGGATCCTGTCCTTTAGCCACAGTCATAGCTTAAGCCAGACAAGCACTCACACTGATTTTACTACATGCTACACTTTACAATTTATACCGAGCAAAATAAGCCTATAGATAACAACAAGTGAGGGTATAAATACATTACAAAGCTACAAAGTTACATGTTACAAAGTTATGTACTGCTTTTTAATGGAAAGTGTTTCTGAATCACAGTTAAATATTATCATCACCCAGATTGTAACAGAAATGTAAAGGTAAGCATTCAGTTCTCACTTCAGCAGGCTACAATAGGAGTGAACTTGATGTAATCAAATGAAGGTTTGAGCTTGATTATTACTTAACAGTGCTTGTAAGCACCATGTCATGTGATCTGTTTAAATATCCCATCATTTCCATCGTCCTGCAAAGCAGAGGGTAATAAAAAAAAGTGTACCACCTCGCAGGCAGTAATGTGTGCTTTAGCGTAAATGTGCGGACTAATACGTAAAATTTAATTAGCATTTTAGCCATGAAGCAGCATAGGTAATAAAGATAGAGGCTGCTGAAAGATAATAATGTGGCCCTTCACTGGTTAGTCTGTGATTCATCTGTATTACACAGCATTTCTTGGAACTTATAATCAGGTTTTGGTTTCATTTTGGATAGGCAAGTTGTGTCAGCATCACTATAATCATCCTGCTTATTGCATTAGTATGTGGTATTTCATGGCATTATACTGACCAAAGACATCTGTGAATCGCCATTTTGTTGTAGTGGTGGCAAGAAGGCAGGAGATGAACCAGAACACAGGTTCTATCGATCCAACCATCCATCCATTCATACATCCACCCATCCATCCACTAACCCACTCATCCACCAACCCACCCATCCATCCAACCATCTACTCATCCAACCCATCCATCCATCCATCCATCCATCCATCTCTCTGTCTGTCCGTCCGTCCGTCCATCCATCCATCCATCCATCCATCCATCCATCCATCTATCTGTCCATCCGTCCGTCTAACTATCCCTCCATCCATCCATCCATCCATCCATGCATCCATCTATCTATCTATCTATCTATCTATCTGTTAACTAACTGAAGAGTAGTGCTAACTGGTAACACAACACAGTGGAAGGTGGGAACTAGCACCAGAAAGGCTGCCAGTCCATTACAGGGCACACACACACACGCATAAACAAATGAACACTTCTTTAAAGACATCACTTAACCTAACACATCTTTTTGGAATGTGAAAGGAAATAGCTGTGCTGTGAGATGATACTCTGTCTGCCTGTCTCTCCACCATTGATCTGACCTGGCTTAAATATGATCCTGGTTAGTGTCTCCTGTAGAGGTTAAAAACCAAATTAACTGCAGCCATAGCAACGCCTAGCTTATCAAGTCTCAAGATCTGTGCTATCAGAATGTGAAATACCAATTATTCCAAAAAGTGCCCAGCCATAAATATCAGTGCCTTCACTTCGCTAAATGACCCAATATTATGAGTTCACTTTGGCATTTATAAGTTGAGTGAAAAAAGCTGTGCCTTTAAAACCATCCTGCATTCATTCATGCACAAAATCCCCTTTTTTCAGCATTCGTGCTCTGACCTAAACAAAGTTTGTTGTTTGACATTAAGCCATTTTTTTTTCTCATGATAAATAACAGAATGTTAGATAAGAAAAGGTAAAGGAAGTTGCAGTATTACAAGGACAAAAGTCCAAATCCGTGGCAGTGTCAAGTTTTGATGACATGCCCCAGTATGAGAAATGTCCGCATAAGAGGTTAATGTTTATATCTGTGTGCGTCAGAGTTGTGTAAGTGTCAGTTGTGTAAGCTCCCTGACGCACAAGTCTAAGCTAGCAGGGCAAATGATAGAGAGGAAAGTCCGTCTGCCCTCAGGTGAGTTTAATAAAAATCCAGTGGTGTGAGGTGGTCTAGGATGGGATTGTGTGAGATCCCAAAGCTTCAGACTGTAGTTCCCCCTCTCAATCCAGGCTAATACTGTTAGCAACTAAATTTATAGTGCTTGGGTGGAGCAGGAGTGTAATACACAAACAAATCACTGTAGAAACTGATGTTTAACCCAGCTGTGCCTTTCCGCCAGGTCAGATGTTCCAGAGGTACGATTGGGTGTGTTTGAGGGAAAGGAAGGTGGACAACCACAGCAACCCCCCAGGCCCTTTGATTTGACTGGCAACCCATAAGGTTCCCTTTAAGGTACAAGACTGTGAACCAGTGGGTATATGGTTTACATTTACATTTATGTTATTTAGCAGACGCCCTTATCCAGAGCGACTTACAATTCAAGCAATTGTGGGTTAAGGGCCTTGTTCAGGGACCCAACTGTGGTAGCCTGGCAGAGGTGGGATTCGAACTCTGGACCTTCTGGTCCATAGTCCAGTACCTTAACCACTAAACCTGCTTCCATGCTTCCACTGTTGGGTCCTTGAGCAAGGGTTAACCCACAATTGTGAGGGGTTCTGGTAAAAGCAGGCAGCTGGATGAGTCGGTTACTGAAAGTGCTCCTCTGTCTGATCAGCAGGTCATGAAGAGGGTGTGATGTCCAGACTATTAGTAAGTTTGCTAAGTGTCCTTCTTTCGACTACCACTTCAAAACTATCTAGTGAGCAGCCCAGAACAGAACCAGCCTTACTGATCATTTTTTAGCTTGTTCTTGTCTCCTTCTCTGATGCTGTTTCCCCAGCAGACTGCAGAGAAGAAGATAGCACTCGCGACAACAGACTGGTAGAAGATCCTCAGCATTTTGCTGCACACATTGAAGGATCTGAGCTTCCTCAGAAAGTAGAGTCTGCTCATCCCCTTCCTGTAAACGGCATTGGTGTTGGCCTT
This sequence comes from Parotocinclus maculicauda, assembly GCA_034780255.1. Taxonomy (NCBI): domain Eukaryota; kingdom Metazoa; phylum Chordata; class Actinopteri; order Siluriformes; family Loricariidae; genus Parotocinclus; species Parotocinclus maculicauda. The sequence continues at coordinate 4,966 of JAUZSU010003147.1, forward strand.
CCAGTCCAGATTGTTGTCCAACAGGACATCCAGATATTTATAAGTGTCAACCAGCTTGACTGACTGACCCGTGATGGTGACAGGATTAATCATGGTCCTCTTCCTCCTGAAGTCTACCACCAACTCTTTGGTTTTGGTCACACTGAGGATCAGCTGGTTCCTTTCACACAATTAAACAAAGCTGTTCACCAGGTCTCTGTATTCTCCTTCTTGTCCATCCCTGACGCACCCTACCACTGCTGAATCATCAGAAAAATTCTGAAGGTGGCAGAGGTCTGACCTGTACTGGAAATCAGTGGTGTACAGGGTAAAGAGGAAGGAGGAGAGAACAGTCCCCTTTTTAATTGTTGATCATTGTATTGTATAATTATAATATATAAATGTTTTATGTGGCAAATCTTTAGGTATAAAAAATATTTATTGTTGGTCACAATTTGAGTAGATTAAGCCATGGAGGCCGAAGCCTGTCAAACAAGGTAAAATGCTGAAGCAGCTGCTTTGCCAATTTAGCGGAGAAACATCCTTTACAACAGATTAGCTTTCATACGGCATTTAGCATTTTCTCTGAAAGTGGAGCTGTGTTTTTGATAGCTAATGCTATAACAGAGCGTACCAACTCAAAACGTATCATAATCTAACAAAATAACGTAATAAACAAAATATGTAACATAATTGCATGACACACCGGTCCTGACAGATGCTTTCTTAATACGGACGGATTTTTGCATTGAGCATTGTCGTGTTTTTAAAGCATAAAATGCATTGGTGGGAACCAAAAAGTTAAATCAAAATAAACCTAATAAGAAATGACTGGTTGCCATGTGTTCATGGTAATATATGGATAATATACGAAGTGAAATTTGGGTTGGTAAGTGGATGGGCCCTGTAAGTCCAATGAGTGAGTGACGTCAATATAGGATCAGACACATGCATACATGCATACTCCGTCTCGATCCATTCATCTTGTTTGGTTTGTAATTCAGTTATTTTGGATTGAAAGCTTTTTGCTTCAGCATTATGAAATTTTACAGGCTTTGGGGAATAATGTGACTTAATGTATGCTCTTATTCTGAGGGGGTGTGTATGTGTGTGTGAGTGCAAAGGAGAACTGTCCAGATGTAGTTCAAACAACAGTAAAAGGCTCCATTAAGGCTAAGTGGTAGTTGCATTAGCATGCAGTACAGTGTTGTTGCTAATGGGCCACACATCCTGCCTCCTCTTCATTCCAGGTCTGTATTTGTGTTTGTTTGTGTGTATTTAAAACCAGGTACAGCAAATGTTTGTGACCCCTTTTGAATTACGATGTTTTTGCATACGTATGACCTAATACGTCATAAATCTAGTAAGAGAATCCAATTAAACAAATGAGAGCATTTTATACCTTTTATTATATAATATTATACAATACCACATATATTTTAGTGGCATAAGTATGTGGATATTAATATTTATTTATGATAAGTTAATTTGGGTGTTTTCAGTTAATGCACACACTGTTCTGAATGGGCATCCTGGTGAATTCAAAGAACAGGGATCTTTAAAAGACTGTTCACAAAACTTTTGTGGAAGTCTATCAGGGTGTGAGCATGTGATTTCTGAGGGCCTCACTGATGGAATAGTGAATTGTGAATTATACCAGCAGTCTAAAGGAAAATCTGAAGTAACCATAATGCAAAAGACATGTTGTATAAGGACCTGAAGCAAGTAGTTCAATTCAGGACTGATAAACAGAACCATAAAAGTTAAAAATATTGTTAGTCACACCAGATCGCAACTGTGTGTATGTATTTTTAAATGTTTAGAAGGAAGCACAGACTACAAATGTGTGTGTGTTTTTGCGTGTTTGCAGGGTGTCTCCAGGGAAGTGCTACCACTTGTATAACTGTCTGAGAGCAAGCTTACTGGATAGCTACCAGCTTCCTGAAATCCAGCGCACACCTCTGGAGGAGCTTTGTCTGCAGATTAAGGTATTTCATCCCACCTTCAGCATGTTAAACCAGCGTATCAGTCCAGTTCATTAAAACACACATTGGTGTGTTACGTTGGATCGTTATACTGTACTGGCCAAGCTTTAGTACTCAAGCAAAAAGTACAGAGAACGGGTAAATACAAGCAAGGTATTTCTTCAAGAATGTAAAGATAAATGTAAGACAGTAAATGAAGCAAGGATCTGTCTTAATATATTTATTACCAAACTAAATGCATTGAGCTACTATTACGATATGCTTTTCATTTCCTTGGTTTAATCCCAACCCCCACCTATGTGGTGTTTGCATGTCTTCCCAATGTCCACATGGGTTGACTCTGGGCCAATTTAGAGTCTTTGGGATATTTGAGAAAGCCAGAGTGTTTCTGGGTAGTGCCTTGCTCATATAATGAATTGCCATTGATGCTGATGTGATATCAAACAAACAAACACGATCTTTAAACCATTCCAGAACAATATTTGCCATTTGAAAGAGTGCTTTACTGTGCCAATAGAGGGCAGATTTGAGGACTAATGGATGGATTGGTGGTTTGTGGGTTTGAGGATGGATGGATGGATGGATGGATGGATTTGAGAATGCATGGGTGCATTTGTGGAAGCATGGATTGATTTGAGGAACCATGGATGGAGGGATGCATTTATGGATGGATGTGTGAATTTCAGGATATTTGGATAGCTAGATTGATTTGGGGATGGGTGGATGGACATGCATTGCATTGCATTAACCCTATCAAACTTGCAATATGACAAAGTATACTCTTAAGAAGCATACCAGATTTGCTAATTGTATTCTGTAATGTACAGATACACAATAGTACAACGGAATAAAGACAGCCTATACAGGAATTCAATAACAGTCTGTCAGGTAGAGATTGGTGCTGCCAAGGCTGTGATGTGACTCATTATAGTGTCTGATTGGTGTGGGTAGGGATGATCTGACGTGCTGTTTCTTGGTGCAGCACAAAATTATGTTACTGAATGTGCTTCACCACAGTGGCATGCTGTGGAAGACAGTCATTGTTCTTTATGACTTTATGAAATGTACTGCTCTGGATTAAGATGATGTAATTGGAAAGAAATATTTTATTAATGTAGAAACATATATTTTATTAAAAGGCTTAACATCACGTGTTGAGCTTCAATGAAATCTTAATGACTGGGGGTGGGGCAGTGGTTGTGCTACTGGACTCCTGACCTAAAGGTTAAGGATTCAGGTTCCAGCACTGATGAGATGTTGAGCAGGGCCCATCTGTCAAATAACTAAATGCAATTGCAGGTTGAAGATTAAAATCCTGGCTTTGCCACGCTTCCACTTTCATGCCCTTGTGCACAGCTCTTAACCCTCAGTTGCTTGTTTTGTACAGCACTGTACAAAAGGCTTGGCCCACCATTATGTTTGAAATACTGTTATTTTTGCAAGCATATAATGACCATATATAATTATTCTCCATCAAAAAAAAAATTATACAATCAGAAAATACAGGAAATGTGTATGCATTAAAAAAACCACAAAACTTTATATTTGACTATAGTGGCAAATACACTGCTCACAAAAATTTGGGGATATTTCATATGAATATATAGTGATGTAAAAAGAAGCATTATATTTCACTAAACAAGATTATTAGAAAAGCAAATTAAAAGTTAAAGAAAGTTGCAACGTGATTGAGTAGCAAGTGACATATTCATGGGGGTGAACAGAGGCATGTCAAACTGGACGAGAGTGCCACATACTGACTGTATGGTCACACAAGACTTCCAAAATACACTGACAATGGGGACAGGACAGGATCAGTTTGTCCAGCAGTTTTTGTGGGATCCTCATTGTATTAATTTTAAAATATCCCCTCATTTTTGAGCAGTGTATTTAGTGTGATGTCCTCTTAAGGTAAAGATATGCTAAAGCTCACAAAAACCGGACTGAAGATCAGAAGAAAAGAGCATTATGGAGTGATGGAGCCAGGTTTTTTTTCACACACACTTTTGTGATGCAGTAATGGGGTTTGTTTACCTGAATACTCCTTACGGAGTATAAGAACCTAGTTAAAACAAACACATTTCTATGAATTAAAGCAATGTATTGACATGGTGTAACAGTCACCAATCTGGAGCTTACAGAGTGTACTTTCAGAATTCTGTTCAGTCAGGTTTGTTTTCAAAAATGCTTGGTCAGGATGTGTAAACTATATGTGTTGAGTTTTGTTTTTGAGCTCTGTGTGCTTCTCTCTGACTTTTATAGATTCTAAAATTAGGCCATATTGCATCATTCCTGAAGAGGACTCTGGACCCGCCGTCAGACAGAGCCATTGAGCTGGCCGTAACTCACCTAATGGATCTGGTGTGTAATTGAGAGATAAAAAGAAAGAATTGGATGAGAGAGGCTCAGTGGGCTGTGATGGTGGCAGATGGGTTTGATATTGATGATAACTGGTGTCTGGCATGACTCTGAGAGATTGATAGCTGAGAGAATTAATTGCAGCATATGAAACTCTAGCACTTAGCAGTGTGTTGTCTGTGTTTTTGTAGAATGCACTGGACCGAAATGAGGAGTTAACGCCTTTGGGTTTCCATCTTGCCCGTTTGCCTGTTGAGCCTCATATTGGGAAGATGATTCTGTTTGGAGCTCTTCTCGCTTGTTTGGACCCAGTGCTAACCATAGCAGCTAGTCTTAGCTTTAAAGACCCCTTCTCCATACCACTGGTAAATACACATACACAAAATAACAGCCAGCGTTCGCTTCTACACTTCCCACACATTTTTCACATTTTGTTGTGTAAAGTTTGTCACAAAGCCAGAATTGTTCCCCATTATTTTGTATTCAATAGCCTTTAATGATAAAGTAGTAACATCATATCTGTGTGTACATATCAAGTAAGTGCTCATAACTGTGGAACATGTTATTGTGCCCACTTTGTTATATATGGCCTTATGTAATGCTCAAAATTAGGGGATATTTCAAAATTAATATGAAACAATTAAAACAGAAGCATTTGATTTTATGGACATGGACAAGATCAGATTATCCAGCAGTTCTTGCGGGACCCTCTTTGTATTTATTTAAAAAACTGTTTTTAGTGAGCAGTGTCTGTTATTTGGGTATCATTACAATATCTTGTCATGTTTGCAGGGAAAGGAGAAGATAGCAGACTACAAAAGGAAGGTGCTCTCTAAAAATTCCAAGAGTGACCACTTGACTGTGGTCAATGCCTTCCGGGTAAAATTACACCTTTTTTAACACAATAAACACTGGTAACATTATACATTCACTTGTAAAGCTTGTAGAACTGGCCAGTCAGTTTGAAAGTCTGTACATTAGAATTTTGCATACAGTATAATCTGTAATTAATTTGGTGGAAGGATTCATCCAAACCACAACTTTTTGAATTAAATGTGAAACATTATGTCTGGGGGAAGGAAAACACTGAAGGACCTTATCCCACCTTTGAAACATGATGGTAGTATAGGGTCAGGACAGCTGGTCATCAGTGATGGAAGAGTGAATTATAAATAATATTAGTGAATTCTGAAAGAAAAGGTTTACATATATACATGTATATGTATTATTGGACAATTTTCCTTCATAAAGTATATGTGAGATGGGCTAGATAAAAAAAGTGTGATCTATAAAGACTTAAATGATCTGTTGCTGATCACTTTTCTACCATGGCCATCTTAGTCCTTTGATCTGAACTTTTGTTCCGTGTTCTTTAACCTTATTAGATGTTATAGGAAAGGACTATGTAATGTTTTATTGTACTAAGCACATAAGCACCTTTCTTGATGAGTGATTTTTCTTATTTGACTATTTAAAATAAATTAGTTTGATAGAGGTTTTGAATCTTGCTCAGGCCCAGCTGGAGGCAGTTGACTGACGGTATATGCTTTGTCTGTCAGGGCTGGGAGGAAGCTAAGATGCAGGGCTACAGGTTTGAACGAGAATACTGCTGGGACAACTTCCTGTCAGCCAACACACTGCAGGTCAGTATTCATGTGTCAACTTATAAACCACATTTATTCAAACCTTTGCTACTTTCATATGTAGAAATGAAATCCTGTACATATCTGAAATGTGGCAGTCATGCATTAATATATAGAAATGGCTTTGCAAAACTAATTAACAGTACAGCAGACTGTGGTAGCCTAGCAATAAGGTACTGTTGTAGCCTAGGAGTTGAGGTACTGGACTCTGGACCTCATGATCCAGGGTTAAAATCCCATCTTAAGCAAGGCCCTTAATCCATGATTGCTTGAACTGTAAGACTGTATAAGTTGTAAGTCACTCTGGATAAGGGCAAGAGTTAATTCTGACAGCAAATTTTGATTTAGTTTTAGTCTAAAATGTCATTTAGGTTTAGTCATAATTTAGTTATCTGAATTGTTTTTAGTTTTAGTCTAGTTTTAGACGACTTGTTATCATAAGAATATAGTCGACTAAATCTACAGTCAATTCAGTTGACTAAAATATAAAGGGTGTAAAATGTGAATACTTTTTCTTCAGTTCCCTTGAATTATTAAAGTCATTATATACACT
>JAUZSU010003158.1:0-23113 GCA_034780255.1 Parotocinclus maculicauda
ACATATTTTTCCCTTAAAATGATACATTCTCTCAGTTTAAATTTTTGATCTGTGATTTGTGTTCTATTCTGAATAAAATATTAGATGTTGGCACCTCCACATCACAATTTGTTTAGTGTCCCAACTTTTTTGGAATCCGGTTTGTAAATAGTTACAAAAATGTGAGAAGTATACTCATTTATGTGAGATATTGTACATGAATAATGATACATATATATATATATATATATTACACTACATATTTAAGTAAGCATAATGTATAAGATAATCTACTAGAGAGTTCTAGTATTGGAAGATGACAGGAGGACATGGGTTTATTTTATTTTATCAAAACTCAATATGCAGCTTAATATGTTGAAAATGTCTTCTACAAATATTCTACTAAAATCTATAGATGTTTCTATGCAAAACATCCTATAGTTTTTCGCATTATGTCATCAATTTACATATATTTGTATTGTCTATATCACCTATTCAGGGTTATTCAATGGTAAATCTCCAGTCTAGCAACATAATTTCATACACAAGGCAAGTGATTGCCAATTAAGTTACTCAGGAAGAGATAACAGGCTGTACTTCACTTTATAATTCTCACAGCTCTTATCTTCATAAGTGCACAGCTGATGATTTCACGCTAATTGACGAGGCCTATTCACTGTGCACCAGACTAGGGTTAATGCAGTTTGTTGACCGATAGTAACCTGCTGAGCGTGGATCAGGGCCATGGGCATCACTGTAGACAGATCTCGCTTTCCATTAAGTATGGATTACAAAGATTTGTTGGGCAGCTCAAATGCCTTGGAATCATATTGCAGACAGTGGTAAGGGATGAATAAAGTAACTTTCTAGCCTTATAAATGCATAACATAAATCGAAAAACAAAAGTTCTGATAACTAAAACTACAGTCAGGAATACACTATATACTTTATATACACTATATACTGTATACTTTACACTGGTGACACACTCTTTACCATGAATGGCATGGAACCAAAAAAATCTACTAAATAATTAATAATATAGTTGCATGCAGATTTGGACATAATTGCTCTTGTGTAATGTAATTGGGGTTCATTTTTACCTCTGAGCTCGGAGAAATCTACATGGATCCTAAGATTTAAAATGTTTAGATAAAAAACGACCGAAAAACAATGTGTCAGTAAAATTGTAGAGTACCTTTTAAGATCGTGTTTCTATCACGTCTTATGGAAATGTTTGAATACTGATGGTGACATAATAGATATTGTGGCGCTTTATGTGTTTATCTCTCTGATCAGTCTTTATTTGTTATGCTCTTCATTGTGTACATGTACCCTTGAGCAACCGGATCAAACTGGGCCTCCAGTGCATCCAGTCTGATGTCACATAGCACCATGTCATTAGCCTTTATGAGGGGAAGGTTAAAAAGAGCTGATAGCCATCTCAGAGGGTGAAGCAGAGTTAAATTGTATAGTGAAGCTATCCTACCAGTAACAGGAAAGCACTCATGAATATTTCAAGGTGATAGTGACAGTGTGTGTGTTGAATATTGTTGTTACTACTACACATAATTCACAGCTGGACTCACCAAAGAGGTTTTACAGAAACTACAGACCAATCCTACAATGGAACATGAATGAAGGGCTTACCTGATATATGCTTGTCTTTTTCCAAGTTGCATACAGCAATGCAGTGATTCAGAAATGAATGTCCCACCCCTGGATTGACTTTGCATGTTCTCCCAAACTCTGTGTGGGTTTCGCCTGGGTACTTCTGTCCTCTCACATTCCAAATACATGCCTTAGATCACTTAGTGTCTTTAAATTGTCTTTGTGAGGGTGTGCATGTTCCCTGTGATGTCTTGTCTGTTGTTTTATTGTGTGCTGTTGGGGTATGGTACTGCACTGATGTTTAGAATGTTGTGACTTAATGTCCATAGTTAAACAAAAGCCACACTTGGCTCATTATGCCATACCCTAAAATGGCATAAGTATATGATGTTGTATTATTGTATAACTTGATTGTATGAAGTAATTTTGCATTCATTTGTCTAGCAAATGATGGAACCAGTTGTCAATTGGGGCAGATGATTCTTATTTATAGTTACAACAACTAATTCTATTCAACTAAGTCATCTCTTGTCTCTGTATTTAGGAAGCCCTTTAAGATTACCTTTCTTTCTCCACCATGGACCCTCAGGAACAGAGTATGAGAGGTCTCTGAATTCAATGTTGACTGCTGGTCTGCGAGGTAAGTATGAGAAGCGCTGTGCTTCAGTTAGATTGTTCTCCACTTTTTTCAAGTGTGCATGCAACAATGGAGTCTGTTGGCTGCCAGTCTTATTGGCCACAGCATCATCAATGGAGAGACACACTGTCCTGGGGTCCAGCATGAGATCAGGTAGTCCACTAGTGTTCTGGAACGAGAAACAAATGTGTTTTAAATCAATAACTATAAAAGCTATAAAACAGAGGAACTCTTCTGGATGAAAGATGTTCTCCTTAGACTATCTACATAGAAATTGACAAGCTGCAGATGTATGTTGTTTCATTAGAACAAATACAAATCTCTCACAACTACTGGCCCATCAGGTCATATCTCATCTGATATCAGGTGTGAAATAAGGGCTCCAACAGACTCTAAACCTGTGAAGTTTCCTTTCACCAAATAAACAAAGCTAAATTTTGAGACCAGTTTTGGAATGAAATATGTACAACTCTGCTTTTAAAATTATCTTTAAATATGTATTAGCCAAAATAGATAGGTCACTTTAGGCATTGCATTTTTGTTTGTTTGTTTGGATGGAGTTGCAAGGCTGTGCACTAGTAGTGTGGAAGTGCGTCAGATGAGTGTGCACTGCTCACTCTAAACAGACCTGCAGGTGTCTTGTCTAATCCCTGTCCCTCAGGTTACAAGGGCAGGGTTACTATGAGTCAAAGCCTATTCTGTGCAGAGGAAAACACAAAACAAAACACAGATATCACATTGTGAAATAGTAAATGAAACCTTTCTCCAATATGCAGGGGTTTATTAATATACCTGGGCATGACAATATGATATGGGCATGATAAATAACAGCAGTAGTATTGGTCAGTTTTAAGGCATAAGTGTCTAGAGTGAATCTCCTGAAGAAAAGGTTTCCATGACCTATGTATCCTACTTAGGATTTCAGAAACAAATGAGTCAACTACTGCAAATGAGTCAACTACTGCATAAGCCAAGTGTTGCGCTGATCGAATAAAATAATCATAAAATAGATTAACGGTGCACACACACTACCGAACATTTTCTATGTACATGTACAGGTCTGTTATGTCAGGAATTAAGCACAGCAGGTATATAAAGTAATGCAATACAATTCCAAATTGTTAATGTAAGTAAGTTGCAAACAAACACTATATAATAAAATGTAGTATTAAAAAACAGTATTAAAGCAATGTAAAATAGATACACCACAATCAAGTGTGCACACATACACATATGCACTAACCAGAATTTTAATAGATGCAAATTACAAACTGAATGAAGTGTGTGCAAGTATTAAAGCAATGCCATGTACTGCACTATACAAACACCACAGATCCAGTACATACATACACACACACACACACACACACACACACACAGCAGACTGTTAATGTAAGCCAGTTACTAACACTGTAAATTTAATTTTATTAAAGCCTTAAAGCAATGCAATGTACTACACTACACCATACACTATAGATGATAACACACACACACACACACACACACACACACACAATGTTGATCCTAGCATGTTTTTCATGAATTGTAATGTTTTATTATTATTATTATTATGCATTGTATTAAAATAAAACATTATAATATGCTACAGTATACAATATTTACTATTCTAAGACAGACTACGGATTTTAGACTACAGGAACTAGTTTGTTTCCTGACTATCTAAATATATTCAAAACAATGCAATTCAACACCATAATAATGTACATTATTTTAATACCATTACAGATGCATATGCGTGCAGATCCATACTCACACTGCAGAAGGTTACACTTAAAGAGTATTTCTTTAAGGTAACTGTATATCATGTATTAATTATTACATTCAAATCATTCGAAGCAATGCAGTTATGTACACTACAATACATATATTATTTGCAGATACGTTACAGATGGACACACACTGCAGGAATAATATGTGAATTTTTTTGTTAGTAAATATTATAGTAAGATCATATTATAGTAAAGCAATGCAGTGAAACAGCATTTGGAATAGAATACAAATGAATGCTATGCAATTGCTTTAAAGAAGTTGATTATAAAGTGTCAGGTAACTATAGTGCATCTGAGCAGCTATAGTGTTTCACCAGTTTAGGTGAAACTTATAAAGGTGAGCTCTAAATAACCAATTCCTACATAATCAAATTATTAAACATTTGGCCAGGCTTACCATTATGATGGAGTTGGTGAGGGTAGTACTGCTGACTGAAAAGGCTGCCATTCCGAAACTGTGGGATGCAGCTGATCTGTCAGCACACACGCTGTCTCTCTCTCTCTCTCTCTCTCTCTCTCTCTCTCTCTCTCTCTGTGTTTATACAGGTGATCAAAAAAGAAGTCCTGATTTATACCCTATGTATTAGAGTTCCTACCTCTTGCCCTGGAGCGATCCGCTGTCCTCACCGTTTGCCGTTACAAAACAATCGGTGAGGTGGTTTATACCTAGTGTTTAATTATGATCTGGTTACGAACAGCTGCTCTTTCTGTTACTTAAGAGCAGGTCAGTATGGTCAGTTGATTATGTCCCGGGGCTTATAGTGCCGACGGATGCGTACAGGGGAAACCCCCGAGGTATCTAGTATTTTAGGGCCCCGTGCTATACGCGCGCCCGAGCTTATGCTTGCCCACTATCGTTCCAAAGCTCTTCTTTGCCTCGTGATTTGGGAGACATCCCAAATCAGCGCCTTATCGTGCTCATCGCACGTTCGCCTTTTTGCGCTATGGCGTCTATCGTGATCTGTTCACACGTTGCTCCCACTCTGGGAGGCAACACAATGGCGTGCCTTTTTCACCTTGCTTTTCATATGTTTGGGAGCTTTTGCTTTGCCTTCTCCCCCTTTTAGTTTGTTTCTATATGATTTCTCGGTCCCCGCATCTTTGGGTCCTACCCAATACCGTAACACTATGACTGAACTAATATCAGAACAATATCGTCACAGCGTTACCTATGCTGAACTCAATGACAGAACAAGCCTTCCCTTTAATGATAAGGGTGTTTTGGAAGTATTGGGTTGACTTTAGGGGTAAATAATTATACTACTGCAACAAGACTAGAAAGGGAATGTTCTGCACACTGGCTTAACCACCCAATGCCGAGTTTAAACCAGGGATCTTGGTATTTCCAGGCGTGCTCTCCATAGACATTAAATACCTAGACACTACATTGGCTGCTGGATCATGCATATAAAAAAATAAATCAGCTGGACCGGGGTGGGTTCTGGTGCCTCTCCCCTATTGTGTGGGTGTAAACAAGCACTGGACAGGATGCCAGTCCTAAACAGTCTAATTAGATGTTTTTATTGCAGTCTTAACCCAAACATAGCTAGTTGTCTGTGTGTGACTCCCTGCCAGGCTGGAAGGCATCGCCTGGACTCAAACTCCAGTCCCTGTGGCAGTGGGTTAGTGTATTAGACCACAGCACCCGAGTGCAGTTTAAGTGATTTGCTGCGTTTAATATATCTTTGGAAAACCCAGAGTAGCATCTTACCCTGAGTTTCATCAGATTATTAAAATGTTTAATAAGTCAGGAAATCTTGTAATAACCTTCTGCAAATCTAGGATTTTTTTTTCGTACATAAAATCCATCTTTATGTGATCTACAAGGCTCTAATAATGACGCAAACGTCTGTCATGACCACATTTTTCATGTAAATTCTGAAGTGGTTGCACTATTGATCTTTTATAGATACCGGAGGAGAAAAACAGGCTGCAAAATCAATACAAACCATCTGTGTTCACACTTTTATTACAGCATAAAACAGGGCTGTGTTTAAATTTAATAGATAATGAGAGGTTGTGTAATTAAATAAGTGAAAAAAATAGCTACCCGAGAGCAGAGGCTCTGAGGAGGGACTCGTGGCTGTAAATGTTGATGCCATATTAATGAGATCTTTAGAGAATAAACATCAGTTTATAGTAATTACAAAACTTAAAAAAGATCTCGGGGGGGGGTGTCATTTTATGTTGCATATACACAAATTCCTCTCTATTTGTCTCTCTCTGTCTCTGTGAGGGTGATGGACTTTTTTTTATCTCATCCAGATAGATTTTTTCATTAAACAGATCTGTAATCCTGATTGGTCTGAGCACAATCTCCGTGCTCCGATGATCGTTCATCCTAGATGTCTTTAAACCCAAAGAAGTGGGCGGAGCTTCTGGACATGGTTAACGTGAGGTTTGTTTTTTGTATAGTAAAGTTTTAAGTGGTATTTGTGAATGTAACTCTTGAGGCAGGGCCGTCTGAGGGAGTGGAGAGAGATCGCCCCTCTTCAAATTTAGGCTTTTTCGGACTGAAATTCCTCCAGGTTCTAAATGGTTTAATGATATCATGCTCAGTTAAGGGATATAAATCCTTTTCAATATTTCTTTTAGTTTCTCCGATCATCTTTACTTTTTAAGCTTTTTCTGGATGCTGCTTCTGTACCAAATCTGTATTAAAATAACCTCGTAAATATCACTTCATTTTTTTACCTCATTAGTAGCTCTAAATTACCCGTCATCACTTTTTTTTTAGAATACGCTACAGGGCTGAAAAGCAGGAATGGATGTTTAAATAATTCTGAAAAGTTTTAAGTCTGTCCTACATTCAGACTAAAAAAATTCAACAAAAAAATGTAAATGTAAAATGTATACAATAACTAGTATAAGTAGTAACAAAACAGAAACTTACAAAAGCATTTACAAATCAGATAAAACCAGATAGTACCTGCTGTACTGCATATTCTATAAATAATAAAGACACAGCTTTTATTATTTATTTGTTGATCGCATATTTTAGAGATGATGGTGCCATGAAAAGAATAAAAAATGAAAAGACCTCACAAGTAATTGGCGACCTAATCAACTTGGTAATGTGTCAGTAAACGTTTGCATAAGTTTGTACATAAAAGTCGTTTCCTCTTGATTAAAAATCTGTTCTTGCATTTGACCTCAACGAAGGCTAGGATTTTAAGACTTTCTGAGCCTGGTGACATTTAAGAACAGGATATAATTTGAAATTAATTTTGCACCTCTCTGCTTTGCTGTTCTAATGTCTGCTTTCCATGCCAAGTCCGAGTCCTAGTACTTAAGAACTCATATTATTCGAATCGTCTGGCCTGCATGTGGAGCTGAATGTATAAGATTGGTATAAACTCAACACACGTTCCTCTACGGTGAAGGGGAAACGCGGTGATACAGCAGCCATTATCACCAGTTCACCCATTTTAGTTTAATTAGATTTCCTTTTCATTCCGGGACAGAAACAGAACAAAGGGAACCGTTCCGTATTCATCTCTGAACAGAAAGTCAATTAAGAGGTCCTAAATGCGGCTTTTAATGAATGTAGCTACCAGGAATCTTCCCAATTCCCATATAATGGCTTTGACGATTATAAATATTTCAGGTAATTTTTTTTACTGCCTTTCTTATTGCAGCAGTAAGGCACCATTGCTCAGAGTAAATTAATATTTTAAACTTTAAGTCTTCTAATTTAATCGTTTTCCTCTCTGATCTGACCGATGAGGTGGAATATTGAGTCCATAAATCATATCTTATTTTCTGTAGACAGGACAGTTCAGCCTAAAAAGTCAAACAAAAATGGGCTTATATTGACCTGACAGCAGATTAACAAAGATCTCTCCTGTTCTCTGTTCCTTCTGAAAATGGTTTGATCTCTTGGTGACAAAACACCAATTATCATCCAATAAATGTTTTATGTGCTTAGTAACTTGGTATTGATCCATTACCGTGATATATACTGCATACTTAGTGCGGTATATGTGGTTTAGCGTACTTAAAATAGCAACGAACAAATCGTTTTCTGTTTAATTCAAGCACAATTCATCTCTTTTATGGCTCATAATGAACTTAGAATGTGAGTATCAGTTACTAGGTACTAAGTTTCAAATCATTTGTAGGTCTTAAGTCTTAAACTTCAAATCCTGTTTGGAAGATTTTCACAATATATTTCTGAGGAATATTTTGAATTTAGGTTGCTATTCGTTGAGGTTATTCCCTCTGCTTTCATAACTTTACTGAAAGCACAAAATATGCTCTAATAAAGCTAATGTATGACATATTTAATTACTTTAATGATTATTTAGAATTGAGTTTAAAATTCATTTACTGGTTTATCATTTGATGACAGATTTTATATAGTCTTTTATTGCATCTGCACTTACTATTGTTTTTCTATTCTTGTGTATTCTGTTTTTAACACTGTTATTTTTGTTATTTTGCTTATGTTACAAGTTTGCACCTTGTGAAACATTGATTGAAAAAGTGCTATATAAATAAAGCTTATTATTATTATTATTATTATTATTATTATTATTATTATTATTATTATTAATGACGCACCCCACTTAATATTCTGTTGCTGAAATCACTCACCACCGCCCATAGTCTGAATAAGAAAGCTCTTTATTTTATTACACTGATCCACAAGCTTAAACTCACTGTTTAAGACTCTGTACCTTGTTCTTTTGATTGGTAGAAATTTAGCAATACGTTCTTGGGCTGTATTGAAATGGCATGCTACATGTCTGTTTGTGTCCAAACACTTTTGGCCATTTGTGTTTGTGTCCAAATACTTTTGGCGACATGTGGGTTTGAGTCCCAATAATTTTGGCCAGGTGTGTTTAAGTCCCAATAGTTTTGGACACTCTTTCACGAGAAAACTTTTTTTTTACGTAACTTTTTTTACGTATAAAGGTTATATTATTGTCTTTTATCACTGTTTTTCTTTGATTTACCTGGTGTTTTGGTGCACAGAAAAATAATTAGATGTATGTTGTTTTTTTTTCTTACCTTTTCATTTATTATTCTTTTACTGTCCTGGCTGACAAACAAAACATATGCACACACCACCTGTAACCTGCATCGTAAAAAAATCCAGGGACAAAAGCGTATTTTAGTATTATATACTTACAGTTTTTGGATAAGCACAAGACTGAAATGCGAGGTAATGGAGCGAACAAAAGAGAGCCTGATTACAGTTTTTAATGTGTTTTTCTTCTTTTGATTGGTAGAATTTGAGCAAAACGTGCTTAGGCTTTATTCGAAATGGTATACTGCATCTGCTTAAAAGTAGTATGTACTGTAATATGCAGTGCTCTAAAGATACCTGGATGTTTTTAACTAGTCCAGTCAGATATTCAACAATGCAGGGAGAGCAGTATGCTACCTCATGTGACAGAAATTGTTACTGTACTGCATACTACATATAAGGTGCAGTATTTATATTTACAATTATTACATTCAGGGGGAAACTTTCTGTATTTCCCAAGAAAGGCTGGAGGCATCCCTGACTCGTCTCTATGGGATTTCAGTCCAGCTCCCTCGCATTACAGAGATCCAACGCCATGTGAGCAAAGCGAATACGAAAATCTTACACTATTTATAATATTATGACACTTAATAAATACATTTTGTTAAAATTGTGATTTGTGGACGTCCTCAAGTCTTTTTGATTCCAACTCACTGACAGTAAAGTTCTTACCTTGTGGGGACATTTTGCTGTTCCTTATAAAGAAAACTATATTATTATTTACAAAAACTGTAACTTATTAAAACTAAGAGATGCAAAATCTTAAAGTTAGTTTAGATAATAAACAAATGTGTCCTATGAATGAATAAATAAGTCCTACAGTAATGTTATGTCAGTGGAAGGTCCCCACAACGATAGAAAAAAACAGCATGTGTTTTTGAGAGTTTGTTTGTGTGTGAGAGAGTGGGTGTGTGTACGTGGAATTGGCTTTGGGATCAGAATCATGCCACACTACAATTGAATTACGCTTGCCATGAAGCAACTTATTATTTTTACACAGTATTATTATGGCATGATTATCAGATCGTATTACCATTTATTTTTGTTGTCATGATTATTCATCATGATGGATGTGTAACATTTAATGCATCTTTCTTTGTAGAAGCAACCCATAATTATGATCGGGTAAAGTTGCACCCACACTACTACAGATGTAACTTTAAATAAGCATTCAAAAGAAAAAAAAAGATTGAACATTATTTCCAGCGTATTCACTAGGCTGTTATTGAGGATGTCATGCTGTCTTGTTTTGGTCTGAAATAATAATGTATAATTTACACGCCTAAACTTAGAGATGGGTTCAATTTGACCAGAACAGAATAGGATGGTCAATATTGCTTGAAAATGATCTAAGATGGCACGGGGTGCAGTGGTTAGTGCAGTCACACATATAGGTTTTTGTCCCCTACTTTAGTACAATACTTTTGACCACATGTGGGTTTGTGTACTAATATTTTATGTATTTGTGTAAATATATTTATTTTTTGTTCTCTAGCATAATTAATGCAAAAGACACGGTCCAGTTTAAAGTAAGACATATTTTGGTTTCTTTTTGAAAGTTTTTGTCTCAATTATTTTGGCCACATGTGGCTTTGTGTCCCAATACATTTAACTATATATGTGTTTGTGTCCCAATACTTTTGGCTACATGTGGGTTTGTGTCCAAATACTTTTAACCACATGTGTATTTGTGTCCCAATACTTTTGGCCACATGAGGGTTTGTGTCCCAATACTTTTGGCCATATGTGTGTTTGTGTCCAAATACTTTTGGCCACATGAGGGTTTGTGTCCCAATACTTTTGGCCATATGTGTGTTTGTGTCCAAATACTTTTGGCTATATGTGTGTTTGTGTCCAAATACTTTTGACCACATGAGGGTTTGTGTCCCAATACTTTTGGCTATATGTGTGTTTGTGTCCAAATACTTTTGACCACATGTGTATTTGTGTCCCAATACTTTTGGCCACATGAGGGTATGTGTCCCAAACCTTTTGGCTGCATGTGGGTTGTGTCTATGTGTGCGGTCTTTTCACGGACCATATTCAGCCTTTTTGACCTATATGATTTACCCCCAAATATTATATAATTAATGTCTTTCTTGACGATTCACTACACAATTCCAGCTAAAGTATAAATCTTAGTAAAATGACTGCATTTAAACAGATGTTTCCTATAATCCTGTGTTCATCAAGCTAAAGTTCTCATTCGTGATGGAAATCTCAATGAATCTCCTCAACATCTCATTACACCCAAAATGTAGCAGTGAGCACAGATAATGTTTCTAGGGACTGAAAACAGATCATAATTAGTGTTATTTGCAATGTTATAAAGGATTTCTTCAGAACTCAGGGTTATTTATTCAGAACCGAGTTACTGTGTGTAAGAAGTGATGAGATGTGAAAGCTGTGTTTGAAACGAGCTATAAATATATATCTGCACTTTAACAAGCTGCCTGTATTACAGGTACAAATGACCTAACCCTAATGCTGGAGAAGTCGGCACCTCTCCTCACTCTCAGAAATCAGCCTTCATCATCATAGGGTCATGAAGCCAAATGCACTAAAGAGGAGTGATGGAGTGACAGAGGAGACTCCTCACCAGCCTCACATTCATCCATGGGGCGAGGAGAGTGTGAGCAAGGGGCCATTAGCATCTCGGCTGGAGGTGGGTGGAATAACTTATAGGAGAATCTCTTTTCGGAGAATAAGGTGATCTTCAGCTCTAATGACCGCACACATGCCCTTGGAGATTATCAGACCGCCGCCAAGCCGCTAGAGACTCAATCTCTCGCTGAAATGACCGGCCCTTTTACACGCACCTTTCACCGGCCGCCAAGGTCTCGTTTGGTTCCTGTGGTTATAAATGACCAACTTTACTCGAATCCAACATTGTTCTGTTAACAGATCAACTGGTCGTATATAAAAGATTCTCAGAAAAAAAAGGATTCTTGGCTAAAAAATAAAACGCAATCCATAGTTCTATATTAAAGACCTTTCACACAAATTATCCAAAATGTACTTTTCATATGCGATTTTATTAACCACATGAATCCTAAATGTATGTGAGTTTGTCCCAATACTTTTGACCAATGTAGGTTTGTGTCCCAGTAACTTTGGCTACATGTGAGTTTGTGTCCCAATACTTTTGGCTACAAGTGAGTTTGTGTCCCAATACTTTTGGCTACATGTGAATTTATGTCCCAATACTTTTGGCCACATGTAAATTTATATGTCAATACTTTTGTCCACATGTGGATTGTGTCTCAATATGTATGGCTACATGTGGGGTTGTGTCTCCATACTTTTGGGCACATGTGGATTGTGTCTCAATATGTATGGCTACATGTGGGGTTGTGTCTCCATACTTTTGGCCACATGTGGATTGTGTCTTAATAGTTTTGGCTACAAGTGAGTTTATGTCCCAATACTTTTGGCCACATGTGGATTGTGTCTTAATACATATGGCTACATGTGGGGTTGTGTCTCAATACTTTTGGCCACATGTGGGTTTGTCTTAATACTTTTGGGCACATGTGGGTTTGTGCTTAATACTTTTGGCCATATGTGGGTTTGTGTCTTAATAGTTTTGGCCACATGTGTATTGTGTCTCAGTACTTTTGGTTTGTGTCTTAATAAAGTCATGACTAAATTCAAACTGCTGCATAATTCCACTCATCATGCGGCCGTTTAATTTCTAACATCTTTATCCTTTTGATGAAATAAATGGCATAATTGATCTAAAAATGTAACCTAGGGACCGTGATCACGTATAAGGAATTAGTCAGGAATGCTGTTTAATATTTGATATTTTAACAACAAAGAGTTCTTTAAAGCTTGAACCAAATGAACAGCCGCCTCGAACCAAAATTAAAAGCTATTTGCATGAACGTGAATTTGCAAGTGATGAGAAAGTTAACGATTAACTGGTTTGATTCGATCTCATTTAGGCTCAATTCAGACGAAATATGAGTTAGGAATGAGCTTCCTTGTGGTAGTTAGAGTCTGAATTCCTGGTGTCCTGACCGTCCTCGGTCTCCAGCTTGTGATTTTTGAATAATGATGCTGGATAATGATCTCAGAACCGAGCGGCTTCCACACCGAGCTTGGAAATACGCCACGAGTAATGACGGTGCAGGCTTCTGGTGATCTTCTTCCATCTGCTGACGGCCCGATGTGAACATGTTTACAAGTTAATAAAAGCAGTATGAAAATCGTGTCTTCGGAAAATAATCCGCCGAAGCTATGATGTGTAAAATTGGATTTTCCGGAGCAACTGAACCGAGCAACATCTATCGATAGATGTTATATCCTGTCTGTTTCAATCTTATTACGCTAGATATCTATAAGGAAAATGAGTCCTAAAAAAAAACAAAACAAAAAGGCTGAGAGCATCAATTACGGGCCGTTCTAATAATTCTGCACTGATGAGCCTCACGTATTCTTTGTTGAGAAAGCAAACGCTGTGCCTGTCAAATTCATATACCGCCTAAAGAAGGTTCCAGTTTTGGCCCAGCATTGATCTTCCATTACACCTAGGTGGCAAACTGTGTTTCCCAGTAACTTGTGTCTCAATACTTTTGACTACATATGGGTTTCTGACCCATATGGACATAGTTATGGAATAATAATAATATTATTCCAATATGGAATAATATAGTTTGGGCCACGTATAGTGTGTGTCCCAGGAATGTTGGCCACTTGTGGACTTGTGTCCCAATACTTTTGTACAAACTTGTGGGTTCGTACCCCATTCATTTTTTTTATGTGAGCGTTTCTGTCCCAGTGGTTTGGGCCACATATGGTTTGGTGTCCCAATACCTTAGGCTACTTGTGGGTTTGGACCCCAGTCATTTTGGCCACATGTTGCTTTGTGTCCCAATACTTTTGGCCATTTGATTTAGTGCCCCGACACTTTTGGCTACATGTGGGTTTCTGTCCCAATCCTTTCCTTTTGCTCACGTGTGGTTTGTGTCCCAATACTTTTGGTTACATGTGAATTCATGTTGTAATACTTTTTACCAAACCTGTCACGTGTAAAATTGGATTTTCCAGAGCAGCCGCACCGAGCAATCTATCGATTCATGTCATATTCTGTCTGCTCCAATCTAATTACGCTGCAGACTGAACATAAGCAAATGTTTTGCCTGTCACTTTAGAGGGTTACAGTTTTGGCTCTGTGTCGCGGCACGATATGGATTTTGCCAGCTTGCATTATACTGTATCTAGCTGGCAAATGCCGTGTTTAGCAAATCTTTCACTCTTTCGCAAACGTGCGAAAAACAAACTAGCACTGATTTGGTTTCGGCGCCTAATGAACCGAATTGTGCTGAAGCTCCTTCGGTTTGGCTAACGAGGGCAGCGTGGCGGTCCTTCTAGCCCACTTTACAAACACAGCATTAACTAGATCGTGACCTCAGGGGTTAGGCGGAAGTTAAGTAATTGGATCCAGTCTGGAGGGATTAAAGAGCAAAACAAAGTGGGATTGCTGCTCTCAGCTCTTCTTCCTGCCCTTTCTGTGCCACCTTCGGCGTACTTGCCCTAATTGGTCTCGCGGTGTTAATCTGGCCTATTTGTGTGAAATGGAGAGGAGAAACAATAGAATAAAGAAAGCACACAGTGGTGGAAAATCCACTCGGTTGGGACCTCACGTTCCACCACTGTAATTAAACAGCAATTTCAAGTAATTGTTCTTCACTTGTTTATTTGCAGACTTAAGCCTTTTACTGGACTAGCATTATAAAAAGACGAGTCGAACCTTTAGTTCTGCTGTCGTGATACTATTATGAAGAGATGCAACGACCTGTTATTAACCTTCTGAAACAGTTTGGTTTCTTAAAGAAAAACAACTCAGCTATACACCCCTTTCCAAAAGTATTCGAACAGTGGGACCACTCCTTTTATCTGTGCTCTAGACTGAAAACATGGGTTTGACATTAAAAGTTGAGACCAAAGATAATCATTTTAGTTTTTTTCTTTTCACATCTGGAGCTGATACACAGTTCAAAACATAACACCTTTTGTCTGAACCCACTGGTTTCACTTGTGAGCAAAGGCATTGGAACAGATCAACTTGAAATAGATTAAACTGAATAAGACTTAATATTTAGTTGCAAATCCTTTGCTTGTAAAGATTCAGTGGAATGTAAATAAAAATAAGGGATATTTTAAAATGAAAAGAAGTTCTGTCTCACTCAGATATAGAAATAATTACAGGTGTGCTCTGGTTAGACACTGGTTCCGAACACGAGGGTGTAATCGTGCTTGAGCTCTAAAAAAAGGCTCTCAGAGGCTAATCTTGGGGAGTGTACCTCTTGTTGAGAGATCGTTTGACATTTTGCCCACTTGACTGACTTTAAGAGGAGGCATCACTGACCTAGCTGAGAGAAGATGGTTGTTTTGATGAATTGCCTCCGCCTGGGCCGTTCTGACCTAGCTGTTAGGGGGTGTGGGGAGCAATGGTTTTTTAAGGGGGCACACACATGTAATCATCAAGCATGATCCACTATTTACTATTTACACACCCCTGTCTCTGCCCGTACCATTTCTATTTGATAAGCAGAAGGAAACTTGTTGCCACAGTTATGTTATGTTTCCTGCCATGGACAGCAAGCCATCTCAGTCCTTGTTTGCAGTGGAGTCATGAACAAGAAACCTGGACTGCTACAAACTGGAACTGTCTTTAGTGATGAAACCAGATTTTGATTGGGATCTAACGATGGTCGGGTTTAAGTATGGGGACCTCAATCCTGCCTTTACTGTGGAGCCACACACTGCACCAACTGCCGGTGTGATGACCTGGGAAGCCAGTAATCCCTAATAGGGATACCAGGGACACTAACAACTCAGCGATATGTGCAGGAAATCATGTGTTGCCACTCATGGCAGGACTTCCAACTAGCATTTATCAGCAGCATAACGCTCGCCCATATAGCAAGGGTTTACCAGGAACATCTCCACTCCTTCTTGGTAAGTTTTATACTTGTGATTGTGTATGATATTTTAGTAATAAGTTTCCATTATCTCCAGGTAAACCAAGCAGAAGAAGGTCCAAACCCTGAACACGTCTTGGCTGAACAGTTGCGTGAGGGTTACAGCAATCAAACTGTATGTTCAGGAATTTCAGGAATAATAAACTTCCCATAAAGCTCCTCAAGTCTTTATGTGCCAATCTGCATCAGCGCAGCTCTGAGCATACTTTAGCGGGGAAGTTGCTACACTGGGTAATGTAGTGTAAAATTGAAAATGTAAATTTAAAGCGCCATGTAGGAATCACGAGAGGGCCGTACAGTTCCAATAGAGTCCGGTTCTCTCCATTGTGACAGTCCTCTTTAGTTTCAGGGCAACGCTTGGACGTTAAATCGTCTCGGCCATGCTTCTCAGGAAGCCTTTAATGCTTCTCGTCTTATTGTTTATCTGAAAATGGAATGCCTCCCAAGGGGAGCATCTTAGTAAAAATAAACCAAGTAAACTGGTTTTTGATTTTATGCCGGCCTGTGTGTGTATATAAAGCAGAACTGACCCGACTGGCTTTTATAATTTATCTTAAACTTTAGTTTCCACAGTGATGGTCAAACGTCAGAGAAATTATATTATAACCAAGAAGTGACAGAGCAAGAGCAATCCTAATTACATCAAACAGCAAAATGAAGTTCATGTAAGATGATCAAATGATGTGGAATTGAAACCTGAAAGTTTAGTTTAACTAAAGCAATAAGCTCGGCGCTCCCATCCTACTGTCTAGATCTGCCTATTTCCGAAGAATTAGCTCTTCGCTCGAACATCAGCGTCAGCGAGTCTCCACTCATTTACATTTAAAGCATCGTATAAAGATTGATAACTCATTTCTTTTCTGAGATCTCAGTGTCATGAAATCCATTCTGCATAATTTGCACCCTGGAATATTACTGCCTTGTTTAAAGAAGATGGAGAAAGATATATATATAAGTAGGTATATATATATAAATAAGACACAGGGGAGAACTCCATGTACGAATGTTAGTGATGGAACAGGGGTTAGAAGATCAGCAGAGGGAAAATGTGTTTGGATGCTGATTTATCAGGTTCTGCTTCTATAGTTACTGATTAAAATCCTTTTCCAACTTAAATAAAGGTTCTGATTTGTCTCTATATTAGAGAACTTCATCACAAGCAAACCAGCCCTTCTGACAGATCACCTGATCTTTTTGAACATCATTACCAACGGCTTCCAGAGTCCAGGGCTGCCCAGACTTGCAGGCTATAGCATGTTCTGATTAAGGAAGTTAACATCTGAACCAGGCTCAGAAACAGCCGTGTAAGTCCAACGTGCATTTTTTCTTTCACATAGAAACGTCCATGAGATTTCAAAATAAGGAGGCTCTGTTTCTCTTTGCTTTGCAATTATCTGTCACAGGATGAAAATATCACTCACTGCAGAGAAATTGGAGTTCTTATGGAACGTCAGCGCAGAATGTTGTTTGCTTATCTGCTGCAGGATGATGAGCCACGAAACATGAGCGCTGTCACAAACCGAAAAAAAAGAAGAAACAGATCCAATATTTCCCTACGGAAACAGTAAGGGAGAAAACGACTGCAAAAACACAGAGAGAATTTATTAATCATACATACCTTTGTAATTAAGAACCAGAACTCTGCTGTGTTTATATAAAGAACCAGAACTGAGCTGCGTTTATATAAAGAATCAGAATTGACCCGTGTTTATATAAAGAACCAGAACTGAGCTGCATTTATATAAAGAACCAGAACTGACCAGTGTTTATGTAAGAAACCAGAACTGACCTGTGTTTATATAAAGAACCAGAACTGAGCTGCATTTATATACAGAACCAGAACTGACCAGCATTTATATAAAAAATCAGAACTGACCAGTGTTTATGTAAGAAACCAGAACTGACCCGTGTTTATATAAAGAACCAGAACTAAGCTGCATTTATATAAAGCACCAGAATTGATCTGTGTTTATATAAAAAAACAGAACTAAGCTGCATTTAAATAAAGAACCAGAACTGACCTGTGTTTATATAAAGAACCAGAACTGACCCGTGTTTATATGCAGAACCAGAATTAAGCTGCATTTATATAAAGAACCAGAACTGACCTGTGTTTATATAAAGAACCAGAACTGACCTGTGTTTATATACAGAACCAGAACTGAGCTGCATTTATATAAAGAACTAGAAGTGACCCGTGCTTATATAAAGAATCAGAACTGACCTGCATTTAAATAAAGAACCAGAACTGAGCTGCATTTATAAAAAGAACCAGAACTGACCCGTTTATATAAAGAACCAGAACTGACATGTGTTTATATAAAAAGCCATAATGTGATGATGAATTAATAATTTAATACCTGATATAATTATGTGGTTATCACAGGCAAACAATGAGAGAAAGAAAAATCAAGAAAATGTAATGAGTTTAAAATTCTGAACAAATAAAACGGATTGTTTTCACAGAAGCTCATTCTTGGCTGTTTACTGCTCCAGTAGCTCAAAGTGAAATCTATTCCTCTTCACTTTTAATCACATTTTAAATTGAGCATCCAAAGAAACATGAAGGTCACCAGGTTTGGATTTGAAATATTCATACCGTTATTTGTTGCTAAAATGTCCGGTTTGCTCTGCTGTAAATTATTTATCAATAGATTATTTACCAGTGTGAGGATTGAATGCTAAATCTCCTGCTTTGGAATTATTTCAGTTTCTGGTCTTTGTTGAGGGAAGTCAATGGAGTGATGAAGGTTTTCTCATCATGTGACCTCTGTATCAGTCACAATGGTAATTATTCCTTAATCTGGCTCTGCGTTGCCAGATCACGGGGTCAATACCATCCCATTAGTACAGCAATAGAGCCTGTGTTTATCCACCACGTTGCTTAATCGTCTGCCATTCATTTCCCCAAAAGCTAATCAATCAAATGACACCTCGGTAAGGGTCACGTCCCCCCACTCTGCTGTCTCGCCCTTTTTATGGACCGGCGGCTAGAATGCCAACCTCGCCAATAAACCAGACGTTCATGAGTGTTGTCGAATTCCCCCAGAATGCCAGTGTGTGTTTATTGGTTTTTGAGCCGTCCCTGTAAAGCAAGTTATTGGCTGACCAGTATGAAAAACACTTGAGAGCTATTTTGATTCCTCTCTTGGTTATGTGCTGTCTGCTCAGCCGTTATTAAGGACACAGGGTTATTGGATTTATCCCTTCACAAGACAGCATTTGGTTAAAGGCCAAGCCCATCACAAACAGCCCAGATTTACTGGAATACAGAGACTCAGGGCGGTTAGAGGTGATGTAAAAGGACTAAAATTATAAATATACAGTATATTTATTGACTAAAACAACTTATCCAGATAACAATGTGGAATCGCTGCGAAATACGGCTTGCAGTTCTGCCTTAGGTAGATACGTACTGTAAATGGTTACAGATGTGCTCTAATTAGACTGGGTCTCACCCACAAGAAGGTGTAAAAATGATTCACCTGCTGTCAATAAGAAAGGCTCTAGTGTTGGGCAGTGTACCTCTTGATGAATGTCTATAAGAACTTTGAAACTTTGGGTTTGTTCCCACCGAATGGTTCAGGACCAACCATAAATGATCCAATGACCATTTAAAATAAATCATAACATTTTATTGGAAACATAGGAGCTGTTAATTTTAAAATACTTTTTTAAAAGTTTCTATTTGACAGTCATAAATGGTAAGGGATGTTCTGTTTGTGGTTCTTCTAGTTCCTGAGTACTTCAGTCTCACTCACTCACTCAATTTCTGTACCTACTTAATCCAAATCAGGGTCATGGAAAGGCTGAAGGTCAACCGGAGAACCAACACTAGATTGGTCCATGAGAAGGCACAGACACTCACAATGGGACATTCTAGAGACACTTACTGACCTAACATGTGTCTTTGGGATGTTGCAGGTGACCTATATAAACATGGAGAGAACATGCTTAATCTCGGGTCTGTGGAGTGACGGCATCAACCACTGAACCACTTTTCTAGTGAAAACATTTATAAACCCATGAAATTTTTGTGTACATACAAACACTTAACATAGAGCAGTGGGGCCACTGTTGGACTGGACCTGAAGCATAAGGGTTCAAATCACAGCTACAGCAAATCTGCCACTGTTGGGCTCCTGGGAAATACTCTTAACCCCAAGTTGCTTGGGCTGTATCTCATCAGACTGCATCAGGTGTCCTAAGTTTTCTTGTTTGGAGAGCTAAAAGGTGACACCGATCTCTTCAAGTCGCATCTTTGCTGTTTGTCCTCCTAAAAGATCTTCTGTAGACACTTTATTGTTTATGACTTGTCACCGCAAGCCAGATGAATCTCTGGGGACCAAAAGTCTCCCAGACAGCTTCTCCGACCTAAAACAAAGCACACCGTCTCGTCTGTCAGCCAGAACAGACATAGCAAGACAAGGTCACATGACATGAGTGGAGTGAACTCAAGCAAACGATTCAGATAGAGATGAAACTTGACTGGATAATTTTTGGACATCTTGTCATGTGTGACAGTTTGGCCCAGGATTCCACTCTGATATGTAACTCTACAGAGCTCAGACATTCAGCTCAGATATATCTAACCCGGCTTTACCCGGGGTGCCAGTACTTCTGGAGCTAGGGGTACATGTGTGGACAGTGTGGCTGCAGGCTATAGGATAAAAAGAAAGAACTGATGTGTTATGTTTCAGCTAGGAGCTGTTCAGTTCCTCTTAGCAAGCATCCGAGTTGAGAGTGACTTACAGCTTGGCACCCTTGTGCCCTCAGAGCACTAGCTTGGCATAAATTAGCATGTTTCAAAATAAATTAGGAGGCTATAAAAATAATAAAGCTCCTATCGAGGCATTTTAAGACTATGAGATCGTAAGATAGCGATACATCAATAACAAGACCTTACAAAAAAACCTTTGGATCATCTGTTATTGGTCTTTGGTACTAAATCTTGTACTACTGGTACTAATATTAGAAATTGTGGTACTGGGATAAATAAGGCTGCTTCTCTACTTTGACTGATTACTTTTATTCCAGACCTGGAATGTTTAATATTGGAATTTGAGTTGGTAATGGGTCTGGTACCATTGGTTATGGATCTAGTTTTTTTCATACCCTTATATTTTAGCTTTTTCTGTACTCTTACTGGTACGGGAACTGGGATTTTATTGGCACTTGATCTGGTATCATTGGTACTGGTGGCATGCTGTCCTGTTACTGAATCTGGTATATATGTCTGAACCACATGTCTTTAGTACTTTATCTGGTATCATTGTTACTGGACTGGCATCCTTAATTCTCTGCCTGGTATCATTGGTACTAGACTTGCATCATTGGTAATAAACATTGTGTCTTTGGTACTCCAAATGGAATCGTTGGTACTGGACTGATATTATCGATACAGGACCTGGCAACTGTAGTACTCTACCTGGTATAATTGGTACTGTTTGGTGCTGATCCTTGTGTCTTTAAATTGAACCAGTGGTACTGGACTGGTATAATTGGGTTAGGACCTGGTTCTGTCGTACTGGACCTTATCTATTATCACTGGACTAAACCTGGTGTAATGGAAGTCTGCAATATTGTAACTAATATCATAGGTACTAGACTGGTATAGTTGGAAGAGGACCTGGAAATAAGGCACTCTACCTGGTATCATTGGTACTGGACATGGAATTATAGTACTGGAACATCTGGCACTATAGTGTTTTGTTGTTAATCTTATCCTGTTATTTTAATTCAGGGTCATTTGTGTAGGAAGTTGATTTGCTGGTACTGGCCGTTTGGTAAAGAAGTGGGTATTGGATTGGAAAGGTTTTTTTCTGGAACTGGAACATACCATCCACTAAACGGATCATTTGTCAGAAATAATGTTAACAGAAATAGTTCTAGTTTCTGGTTCTGGAACTACTATTCGAAGTTCTTTATCAGATCTGATTGTTACCGCTACTGGAACTGGAAGAGGTTTAATGAGCACATCTGTCTGCATTAAGAACAGATTTATGAACATACATCTCAAATTGATTCCTACACATGGAAAAGAGGAACATGAAAACCAGAAACATGTGAGGGACCGAAAATCCTCCATCTGCTTTATTTTCCCAATGGCTGATGTTTTGAAGGCCAGAAGATTTTGGTTCTTAGTGAGATTTCTGTAGTTAAGACTCCTGATCCTCGGCTCTGCTGGCATGAGTGGACCTTCTAATTACGCCTCGTGTCTGACTGAAGGATTTCAAGTGTCTCCCTGAAATTGAAAGGCCACATCAGTATGGCTAATAAGTGTGAACCAATCAATAACTCCGGCCTGAAGAGAAACTCCACCTTCCCCTGCTACCTTCAGGAACCGTACTGAGACCCGGCACCATACCGATCACTCTCATTTCCAAGTACTCACCGGAGCAAGAGCTAATTACTTAATTATAGGAAACAATAATCAGTGAATAGGTGGGACCTGGTCTGATTTAATTAAATCTGCATTTATTAATTAAAGTCTGCCTAATGTGGCCTGCGGCTGGTGTGTGTCGCTGGAAATGTGACTTCTTTCCATCTTCTACATTTTTTGAAACGTATTTGGAGCACAAAGACAAATTCTGACATCATTATATTAGTGATGACTAAAAAAAACATAGGATAAATAAAATATCTAAACTAATGGCTGGAACTTGGCTATTGTGGTTGTGCAATGTCAGGTCTGATTGTGCGATCTGGGCTTGTTTACAGCTTTTTGATCGGACACAGTTTCCACATAACAAAAGATTTTTTTTCACATAGCAGTGAATGGGGAGTAAAAGTTTTGCCCCCTTCTCAAATCACAATGATGCAAATACAGGGTTCCTTAGCCATTTCGCGGTTCACTTTTCGCGGACTCTGTGAATCGCGGGTTTTCAAAAAATATTAATGGAAAAAATTTATTGTGGATTTTCGCCGTTTCCCTGGTTTTTGCGGAACTTTTACATAAAAAAAAATCGCTAAATTTATAAAAAAAATATAAAAATATTAATTCTAACAATAAAGGAATGTTATAAATGATAAAATATGATGATTTACAGTAAATAGCTGTTGTAGCTACACAATG
>JAUZSU010003159.1:0-11482 GCA_034780255.1 Parotocinclus maculicauda
GCTCGGCTCATAAGACAAACCTAATTAACTCAAAATATAAAACAGGTGCGTAAATGAACGAAACAAACCAATAGGACACTGCGATAAATCAAAACAAACACCGTGACATAGCGGGAAAAAACGGAAACACCACAGTAAGGGACGGGGAATAAATAACATCAACGCAAAACGGGGCTCGCAAACGCGATCCCTAACAGTTACATGGTATATCAATGATGATCTACCAGGGGTTAGTCACAGTAGTATAGTGAAAATAAGAAAACATGCAGAACAAGCTTCTAAGTGACCTTAAGAAAAAGACAATGCAAAATATTTCAGATGTTGTAAAGCAGTCACCTATCTGATTAGGTCATTGGCAATATAAGTGGAGAGTAGTGTAAATCAGCTTGATCTTGCTGGGGATGCTTCAAGTGACGAGCTGACATCCATAATTAAATGTCCACCAAACATGCTAAGACGATATTCAATACTAGAGTAATAGGGTGATAGAGAATGTTATTTTTTTAATATTGAGATTATTAAAGGTTTTATGTTTTATTTTGACATTCATCTGGAGCTAAGTAATCGTTCCCATAATACTCTGGACCACAGGCAACTGACTGACATTCCTGACCTGTAGATACACCTCTGTGAACACATCCAAGTCAAGTCAGGGAAATATTAACCAGAACTGATCCAAAGGAGTTTCCAGAGCATTCACTGAGAATGACGGATGGGTGTTGTGGACGGGTGACTTACCTGCTGTTACTGTGCACTCAGCTATTTGGTATTTAGCATAAAAGAAAGCTGACATAAATGCTTTTTACAGACCTCTGAATCAAGATGGATAGGATAACATGAATAATTTATTTCATATTTTAAATAGGCATAAAAAGCCAGTCTCACTAGACTGCAAACCAGAATTAATAGCACTGGTTAACATAGATATTGTTGAAATAGTTTCTTATGCACAACCCTAAATAAAAAAAATGCAGTGCTCTTTGCATGTACTTTGACTATAATATCATTGCAGAACCCATGAAGTTAGGATATTTAATGTTAAATAAGTTTAATTGCATTTATTAGTAATGATCAATTCCTGCATTTCAGGCCTGCAACACATTCCAAAACTGTTGGGACAGGGCAATTTAGCTCTATTATTGACATACGAAAATAAATGTATAATATGATTTTTAATAGATCAGACTTTGATGAGGAAGGGTGAGCAGAGGATCTCCAGTGGTTTACAGACGTGTGACAAAATTATTTAAATGTTTTAAATAAATTTTTAGTAAAAAATAAATAGATGCTCTGCAAAGCTCCGATGTCACAGTCCGGATGGTCAGCGCTCTCCAAAGCTCTGTGAGCTAATCACGCTCATTGACATCAGCTGTGCCACACTCCATATGACTGCCCTTAGCACAGACGTTTCGCAGTTGTCGAAAGCGCTTCATTTTGGTAAGTAAACTGAGAACTTGATTTTGTTGAGTACATACTTTCTGTAAGCGACCATAAGCCTGCTATGAAATATACATATACATTTCTATTAGAAGCCAAAGCAAGACGCCAACAGTCTGCAGTGTTTAACTGAATGACTGCACGAGTGATCTATCCATCCACTTCTGCAAACGCCAGAAAAGCGTTTGCTACTGCTGTTTGTTTAAGGCACAGATCTATGATATTTCCATTGAATTAAGATATTCTTATTGATCATTACATTCTCAGCATTGTGGTAATTGGGTGTCCTGTTCCCTTTCAGTTATTGCTTGAGTTAAGTAAATCACGTTAGATTGCAGCCTCAGTTGTTTGGGGATTGTGTAATCCCAGTAGCACTGTGGCACCCTTTAAGTTCTATTACGGACATTTACCGCTCCACCTCACAATCCTTCCCATCCTATTCTACAGAAGCCCTATTAACCTCAGATTTAACCCCATCGTGTGACACCGAGCACACCTCAGTGCAGTCCCCTGGGAACATATCTGTACAGTATCAGAACCCCCAAGTTGGTGTGTGTACACTATTACAGGGTAAGTCAAAAGTCACAGAACTCGTTGCATGCTGCATCATGGACTTTTCACAAATGTTACCAAAACCATTGTTGAGGTTTCTTTGTTGGTAACAAGACCACCTTCCTATTAAAAAAAACTTGCTTGGTCCAGTATGGCCAGATGGCAGCCATGTTCCGGACATAGCCTTAAAAATAGTCCTCCTCATCCATTACTTGCTGGGGTACTCAGTGATGTCATTTTTCCTATTGTTTTTTAAAGAAAAGAGTGTCCTGTGGCTTTTAACTCACCCTGTGTATATATATATATATATATATATATATATATATATATATACATATACTGGACTCTGGACCAGAGGGCCCAGTGTTCAAATCCCGCCTCTGCCAAGCTTCCACAGTTGGGTCCTTGAGCAAGACCCTTAACCCACAATTGCTTGGATTGTAAAACTGTATGAGTTGTAAGTCGCTCTGGATAAGGGCGTCTGCTAAATGCTGTAAATGTAATGTAAATATACTCATTCATTGATTCATTCTCTATTAATCCACATGGGGTTGCGAGCCAGCCGGTCCCCACAGGAACAACCCTAGATGGGTCGATAATCCATCGTAGGATGAAATAATGATATGTATAATATACAATATTGGAGCAGATGGAAAACTGTACAATTGAGTGCCCTGCTGGGCCACATATAACCTGGATACAAGATGGATATAAAATATGGTTGGGCATGTTTGCCCACAGATGTTGTAACTGGGCCTGTAGATCCTGCACACTTGTAGGTTGCTGGAGCTCGAGTCCTATCTGATCTCATAAATGTTTGATTGAGGATAAATCTGGCGGCTGGGCAGGCCAAGGAAGTGATGCAATCTGGCGGAGATAATCTTAGGAAACCCTTGCTATGTGTGGGTGAGCTCCATCATGCTGAAAAATGTTGTGGTCCATATTTTCTCTCCCAATAAGGTGGACTGTCTGGAGGGTAAAGAGGCCAAGAAAAACCCCAAGGCCTCCGCCCTGGCCATCTCGTGCAGAGAACGGGGTATAGCACGCCACCGGTATTTAATGTATTCTTGCCGTCACCCTTAGGCTGTGTTCTTGTTAGGAATACCTCAGGTTGTTGGGGTGGTATTTGAAGTTGTAAAGTGATTATTAAAGTGATGATTCCAATAAGAAAGATTATCACCAAATGAATGAGCACTCCCTGAATTGTCTATAGAAGAGTTAAAGTTTTGTAATCCATGTATGTCTGTTTGAGAGTTTTTTTCAGCTGTTGTTGTAGAAGCAGCAGTAAATTGTCTTAATATTTCCATTTTCTGAGGCCTAATGTGTGCGAGAAAAACAATTACTGAACTAATGTGTGTATAATACTCAAAGATAAGATCAAGTATTTTTCTGCAAGGCCTCAGCCCTCTGGGTGCAAATCTCACAGTACCGCATGAATAAATAAACCAGCTGCAGCCAGCTAAAGCTTAACAAACTAAGACACAATTAAGATGTGTTAATATTCCTATCTGATGAAGTATATTTAAAGACTTAAAAGAGGAAGGGAAACAATTCTAGCTCTAGCTGACAATGTAAAAATATGTAATATGATCTGGGCAATGGAGTTTAGGCCAATCAAAGTAGAAGAATGTGGTGACCATCCTGGGAGACAGGGGTGGAAATAAACAATTAGCATATTAGTGGTGGGCTAGTCCAACGAAATCAAATATATATAAAAAAGGGGAAAAACCAAGGAGCTATGAGCATCTTGCGCTTGACTTTGATCGTGTGTACATGCTCCCTGAATTGCATTATCTCTTAGATATTGTAATAAAGTCTGCTTGCTGCTTCAAACAAAAAACACCTGAACTCAGCCTAAATGTTTCCCCCTTGGGGGACAGTTCATTTGTTGGGTTCCTGGAAAACACCACAACAATGTTAGTTGGAAGCCCTGCCATGATAGGCAACGCATGTGCCTGCATAGTGTGCTGCACATATGACCTAAGCTAGTGTCCCTCATATCACTACTGGAGGTGACCGGCTGTTGTGTGCAATGATTCCCCAGATCATCACACCAGCAGGACAGTGTGTTACTAAACAGCAAAGGCAGGACTGAAGAGCTTGCCAGGAGTTCGCCATACTCAAACCCAACCATCATCATAGCCTACACATAACCTGGATTCATCGCTAATGATGACACATTCCCATGCAGAGTAATATCAGTAACAATAGAAGTACTACATACATACCTGTAAAAGTCCAGCTCAAAAAAGGAAGCATTGTCTACTCTCCAAGTTGCAGCAGACTTAGGATCTAATGTTAAGCAACCTGGAAATGGGTAAGAGGTTAGTTAATTGTATTTAATCAAATGTATTACACAATACTTGCATCTTTTGCATTTTTTGTAGATACCTATTAATTTGATTAGATACATACAGGACAACAGATTCAGACTAGATCACTCAGTTCTTATTGTGTAACAGCTAACACAAACACGTAGCAAAAGTGGGTCAAGATAAATTACCTGTCTCAGTCTTGGCACTAACATCATATACTTCATCTGGCTGTTCCAAGCTGCCCAGACTATTATATTGTTTACAGATAACTAAAGGAAGTATTTTTCCCTCCTCTTCAACATGGCTAACAGAGCCCACAGACAAATGATCTAAAAGAAAATACTAAAAGACAGATGCTGACACAACAATTCAGTAAACATTGTATGTCATTTTGATGAGCAAATCAACATAAAAAACAGAATCTCACAAAAGTGAGTACACCCCTCACATTTTTGTAACTATTTTATTATATGTTTTCATGGGACAACACTGAAGATATGGTAGTTTGTTACAATGTAAAGTCTAAACTGCTGATAACAAAAGTGAGTACATCCCAAAGTAAAAAAAATTGTGCCCAATTAGCCATTTTCCCTCCCCAGTATCAAATTATTTGTTAGTGTCAGGTGTGAATAGGGAGCAGGTGTGATAAATTAAGGGTTATTGCTCTCACACCGGTATCTGAAAATTGAATTCTTGCTCCACATAAAGATAGTCTATGCTATAAGAAGATTGCAAACATCCTAAAAGTGAGCTGCAACACAGTGGCCAAGACCATACAGTAGTTTTGCAGAACAGACGTCCCCATGGTCGACCAAAGTTGAGTGCTTATTCAGATAAAAAATACATGTAGGATTGCGGCAGAGGTTAAAGGGGTGGGGGGCCAGCCTGTCAGTGCTAAGATCACACACTGTTGCTGTCCCAGAAGAGAGTCTCTTCTAAAGATGATGCACAACAAATCCTGACAACAGTTTGCTGAAGACAAGCAGGCTGAGGACATGTCCTATGGTCTAATGAGACCAAGATCAACTTATTTGGATCAGATGGTGTCAAGCATGTGTGGCGGCAACCAAATGTGGAGTACAAAAATAAGTGCGTCTTGCCAACCGTCAAGCATGGTGGTGGGAATGTCATGGTTTGTGACTGCAGGAGGGCTGCCAGCTGTGAGGAGCTACAGTTCATTGAGTAAACCATGAATGCCAACATGTACTGTAACATACTGAAGCAGAGTATGATCCCCTTTCTTCAGAAATTGGGCTGCAGGGCAGTATTCCAACATGATAATGACCCCAAAAACACATCACTGAGGGTAAAGGTGCTGGACTGGCTAAGCATGTCTCCAGACCTCAACCATATTGAGCATATGTGGGGCATTTCACAAATGGAAGGTGGAGGAGCGCAAAGTATCTAACATCTACAAGCTCTGTAATGTCTCACTTTTGTGAGATACTTCATAATACACTGTTACAAAAAACTAACCTGATCAATAACATAGTATATGTTATCATATACACTCTGTTTGGTATAGACTGCCATGCTGTAGTCATCTTCATCCACACCTCCGTAGCCTTTCAGAAACAGATTTTTAAAGGTCATCAAGTTCTCTTCCTTGTAGGTCACAACAAGCTGGTTATTAAGTCCAAAAAGAACAAGCTTTGAATGTAAAAGAAAAAAGATAATAATCATTAATACTTTTTTTCATGGAAAATTGTTTTGTTTATTTAACGTCACTATTTTCATAAGTTGCCATCTCAGCAACACAAAACAGGTTATACTGTGGATACGAAATGTATTCAGACCCCTTCACATTTTTCACTCTTTGTTTCATTGCAGCCATTTGCTAAAATAAACAAAATTTATTTTATTTCTCTTTAATGTACTCTCAGCATCCCATTTTGACAGAAAAAAACAGACATGTAGAAATTTATTTTAAAAAATATCACATGGTCATAACCCTTTGCTCAGTATTTAGTAGAAGAACCTTTTGAGCTAGTACAGCCTTCGAGTCTTCTTGTGAATGATGTAACAAGTTTTTTACACCTTGATTTAAGGATTCTCTGTCAATCTTCCTTGCAGATCCTCTCCAGTTCCATCAGGTTGGATGGTGAATGTTGGTGGACAGTCATTTTCAGGTCTCTCCAGAGATGCTCAATTGGGTTTAGGTCAGGGCTCTGGCTGGGCCAGACAAGAATGGTCACAGAATTGTTCTGAAGACACTTTTTTGTTATTTTAGCTGTGTGCTTAGGGTCATTGTCTTGTTGAAAGGTGAACCTTAGGCCCAGTCTGAGGTCCTGAGCGCTCTGGAAGAAGTTTTCGTCCAGAATATGTCTGTACTTGGCCATGTCTTGCACTGAGGAGAAGCTTCCATCGGGCCACTCTGCCATAAAGCCCCGGCTGGTGGAGAGCTGCAGTGATAGTTGACTTTGTGCAATTTTCTCCCATCTCCCTACTGCATCTCTGGAGCTCAGCCACAGTGATCTTTGGGTTCTTCTTTACCTCTCTCACCAAGACTCTTCTCCCATGATTGCTCAGTTTGTCTGGACGGCCAGGTCTAGGCAGAGTTCTGGTCGTATCAAACTTTTTCCATTTAAGGATTATGGAGGCCACTATGCTTTTAGGAACATTGAGTGCTGCAGAATTTTTTTTGTAACTTTGGCCACATCTGTGCCTTGCCACAATTCTGTCTCTGAACTCCTTGGTCAGTTCCTTTGACCTCATGATTCTCATTTGCACTGACATGCACTGTGAGTTGTGAGGTCTTATATAGACAGGTGTGTGCCTTTCTAGTCAAGTCCAATCAGTTTAAATAAACACAGATGAACGTCAATAAAGGAGTAGAACCATCTCAAGAAGGATAAGAAGAAATGGACAGGCAGGTAAATATGAGTTTGGGTATGAATAAGTATGACCATGTGATTGTTCAGTTTTTCTTTTTTACAAAAGATTCGTTCTGTTTTTTTCTGTCAAGATGGGTATGAGAAATAAACAAACTTTTTTTTATTTTAGCAAATGGCTGCAATGAAACAAAGAGTGAAAGATTTAAAGGGGTCTGAATACTTTCCGTACCTACTGTATTTTGTGCTCACATATCTGTTTCCTGTGCTAAAATAGAACCCTGGCCAAATCTGAAAACTTGGGCCAGTATGGAAAATGCAGAATATAAACAAATGCAGTGTTCCTTTTAATTAGACTTTTATTTAATTTCAGACGTAATGATCCCAAGATCTTTCGTGTTTTATCTGGTGAACTTTGTTTCATTTGTTAATATACATCTATTCATTTCAGGCCTGCAACAT
Source organism: Parotocinclus maculicauda (assembly GCA_034780255.1). NCBI lineage: Eukaryota > Metazoa > Chordata > Actinopteri > Siluriformes > Loricariidae > Parotocinclus > Parotocinclus maculicauda. Next base: position 7,598 of record JAUZSU010003159.1, read on the forward strand.
ATTCCAAAAACTTGGGACAGTAAAACAGTTACCATTTTGCAATGTTGTTATTCCTTCTCACAACATGTAAAAGATGTTTTGGAACAGAGGATATCTAGTGATTTAGTGTTTCAGGTGTTTAATGTGTGACACAGTACGGGGTTGTTGTTAAGAAATGCATGGAGAATCTGGAATATTGATTTGTCTGTCCACAATACACGTTTCCACTGCATGATGGTCCATCAGAGCAAGTTAAAAGGAAATGCCACCTCTGGACATGGTGAATATAATATAATCCCTTGTACATCTGGCTATATTAGCAACTGAAAAATGACATGTTTAATGCAGTGTCGATTGACGGAACAGAGATCACGTGTGTTTAAGCTTAAGCTTCTAACCTTTCCCTTTGCAAACTGAAATCCTCCACGTTGCTTGAACATGCAGTTTTCTTCGAGAAAAAATAGTTCTTAACCATGTCAATAATTTTCTCATGCATTTGTTAATGAACACGAGATAATCTGTCAATCTTTGCTCTACAAAGACTCAAAAAGCCTTACTTCTTTTCTCTCAAATCATCATTACAATCATCTTTTATCATCACCTGTATGAAATAATTTCAAATCAATCATCGAAAATTAGTTTTCCCCCTGATTACTGTCCCTAAATGTCCACCTGAAACTGTCGTTTGAATGAGCCGTAGGCCTGAAATGCAGGAATTTGATGAATGGAATTACAGTGACCAGACAAAACATGACATATGTTTGCACTGTCAGTAATTAAATAAAAGAAAATGTAAATATAAGAGATACTACATCTTGAAATGTACATATTCCACACCTTTTTCTGATTTTAGGTTGTAATACCCACAGTGCCTACAAACTACAGCTATATAGTGTAAAAAATACATTAAAATCATTATCAAATAAATCTAACAACGTGTGCAATTGCAAGGTGATTACAAAAATGATATACAGTGAGCAAAGTTATGTATTACTGCAGCAAACTGTCATCCTGTAGTTGCAAGGTAAGGCTAAATAAAACATAAAAGTGAACACTAAATACCAAATGTTTAGCAGCATATGTTTAATTTCATATTTTTGTATCGTGTTTCTTGTGATTTAACTATTTTTTGTATATAAGGCTAGAAATTACTAACTGAATACAAATTTGCATATAAAGCATACACTTGGAATCAGAAATATTCAAAGCCCCAAAGAAAGTAAACTGAGCTAGATCCAGAAATATGAAAGATACATTCAGATTAATGACACACCAAATGAACAGAGAAAATTAGTCGTGCAATATTAAAAGAAAGTATCGAGAAGCATGCCATTTGTTTAATACTGCCATCTCACAATTATTCTGACATAATAATATTGTAATTATATTACAATAAATGTAAAATTGTATAGTAGTAACTGTACATTATATTATGTACCTACAGATTGGCCTGTAAACTATTTCCATTGTACTCTATACACATATTAATAATGCCTGGAAGCAATAAGGGGGTTGAATATTTGTAGTTACAAGTTTGTGTGTATGTGTGTGTGTGTGTGTGTGTGTGTGTGTGTGTGTATACAGTATTTACTGTTAAAAATACGTTTTGGTGAGCAGTGTATATAGCATAAATAATTTTTTTATGTTTTTTTTTTCCACTGGTGATTCTAGAACTAAAGCCTGCAGAGTGGTATGAAGTACCAAAATCAAATCCTTCAAAGCTCCATAATTTTATTGTTCAACTTTCCAATGAACCTTCGGCTTCCCCTACTATGAACATAAGCTGGACCATAAATATTGACAGTGAGAACCAATTATTTCTGTTATGTAATAGGGACATTATGTGCTGTAAATTAATGAATATTCAGTATCAGTAATATTAAGATGTGTTTTATCCTTCTTGGGTCAACTTCTGTGCAGTGAAAATAACTCTATTAATTTCTAAACATGTTTATTCTTATGTTTAGGCTTCTAAATTTGAATGTTGAACCTTTGCCTGTTTTCTTCATGTGACATGCAAACCACGGCCCTACGAATTCCTAAACAAACATTTTGTATTTGCATTTCTAGGTAGTATTCACAGTATTTCTGGTACATGGATAGACCCATATATGGGGATTCCTGATCGTTTTAGATACAGATGTGAATATCAACCTCCATTTACTTCAAAACAGATTGATTATGCTGGTTTAGAGAAGGTAAACATTATTTGGTTAGATTATTTACTATTTTTGGATGTATGAGTGATAATACAAGCATAGAGCAAATAATCAATTTCACAATAGGGGATTTAATTGTATACATACAGTACATGCACAATACATATAAAATACAGATTTATATTATACATATACATTGTTCACAAAATTCTTGTGAACAGTATAGTTCATTTATTTCAGCATTGCTTAAGTCCTTTGACCTATCTATTGATTTTTTTTGTATCTTATAGCTTGATTTCTATTTCACAAGCACAGATCTCCATATGAAGCCCAACGACTCTTATCTAGTTAATGTCTACAATCTTCCTCCTCCACCGCTCAATGCACCAACTTCAAAGCCTCTATCCTATCGAGCACCTGGTCAAGTTCAAATTTATAACTTGTAACATGCATCATTTATAATCTACTGTGGATCATGCATCATCAGCATAGACTATTTATGATCATTCCTAATATATTTTTTCTTTTGATCTTCCCCTAAACAGGATGTGATGATGAGCGGATGAGGGTTTATTCAGCTTGTTTAAATACAGAGCAGGACAAGTCTATCCCCAACGACAGTGAGAACCAATCAGATTATGGTAACTGGGTTTAACTGTCATGCATTTGCTTTTATGTCTTTATATGGCCAATATACCAAGCCTGAAACTTAAGTCACTTACTCACAATCTAATCATGTCCAATGACCCAATACACCATAAGTGTGTGGCAAAAACAGACGGTCAAAAGCTGGAAAGGCCAAGGATGATTGCGTGTTCTGTGTAAACAAAGCCTTCCAAGTTACTGGGCAGACTAGAGGATGGAGAATGGGTCTGTGGCACATTACACATGGTTTTTCCACTGCACATTCAAATACAAGTACTGGTTGAAACAGAAACCAATTTGTGTGAACTTCAAACTATCTCTGTGTGGACCCTATACCTATACCTATACCTATACCATGTTTCTCAGTGAAGTCGGCACCTTTTTTTGTTATGAAAGTGAAAGGCTAAAGTCATAGTTCACAAACAGACACTATACACAGTGTGTGAAGGAAGTACAGAAATGCTAATTTGTGCTGAATCTTTCCCATAAACCCATGCTGGTGGTATATTACTTTTACAGCTGTTTTAGTGTCTGTGTATAGTCTACAATGTTAATAGACAATTGCTACTAATGCTGAAACCCTTTCCAGTTACAACATTTAAACCCTTTCCAGATTTTTGCCAACAAGAGTTCCAGTACTCTGTGCTGTGGAGTGCTTAGGATACTTGACCAAGAAATTACAATTTCAAGTATTCCATGCTAGAGAGTACCAGGGTACTGGAACTGAAATCTTTGGTACCCTGTCATATAAATCACTGTTACAATATGAGATACTGGAATTGATTTTTTTTACTCAACAATTTAAATCTATTTTAAAAATGACTCTTTTTCTGTCCATCTTCTTATTACAGTAAATGGACGATCCTGGTAGATGCTAAGCAATCATTTACCTTTTTTTTGGTCAGCGTTGTCATTTTTTGACAGTACTCTAAAAAAGTCTTAGGCCACCATTAGATTTGATCTACCATTATTTTCTCAATGGTTTAATGATTCCAAGTTAAACCTTCTACAGTCTGAAGAAGCTTGAACATACAGTGCATCCGGAAAGTATTCACAGCGCTTCACTTTTTCCACATTTTGTTACGTTACAGCCTTATTCCAA